>CAUYSK010046622.1:0-18851 GCA_963575035.1 Avahi laniger
CGGACAACTAAAAATACATAGAAAAAATCAGCCCGGCATGGTGGCGCATGCCTGTAGTTCCCGCTACTCGGGAGGCTGAGGCAGGAGGATCGCTTGAGCCCAGGAGTTTGAGGTTGCTGTGAGCTAGGCTGACACCACGGCACTCTAGCCAGGGCAACAGAGTGAGACTCTGTCTCAAAAAAAAAAAAAAAAAAAATTTAAAATGCACATACCTTTTGACCTAGCAATTGTATTTCTAAGAATTTATCCTACAGATACATGTCTCGTACAAAGACACATATACATGGATATTTATTGTGGTAGCAATAGACTATGGACAACCCCAATCCCCATCAAGAGGAGACTGATCAGATTATGCATATTTAATACATATGCAGTGGAATCCTATGTTGTTATTAAAAAGAATGTGGTAACTCAATGTAATTCTATACCAAGATAAGTTAAGTGAAAAAAGTAGGTGACAAACAGTGCGTGTAATGCAGTTGACACAGTGTATACAATGGGGGCCATGACACCAAGAGTGAACTTTAAGGTAATTTTTGGACGTTGGGCGATAGTGAGGTGTCAATGTAGGTTTGTCACTTGTAACGACTGTACCACTCTGGTGGGGGATGTTGACGATGGGGGAGGCTGTGCATGTGCGGAGGTGATTATGGGAAATCTCTGTACTTTCTGCTTAATTTTACTGCGAACCTAAAACTGCTCTAAAAACAGTCCATTAAAAAAAAGTAAGTACACACAAAAAGGGGAGGTTGTATGCATGTTATATGCTTGCTGTGCACATAATATTATTAGAAGTAAACAGGGTAAAAGTGGTAGCAGTGGCAGCCTCGTCAGGGGAACTATGAGCCTAAGGGACTCAGATGTCTGGAGAGAGAAAAACATTTTTCACCGTGTACTCGTTTGTACTGTTTGAATGTCCTCGCTTGTGCTGACAATACTTTTCAGTTCTAAAATCATCAACAAAAACTGGCTTGTGCAAAATGTGTTCAAATAAATAAAGATGTGGCATAACGCATTACATAGAAAGCACTTAATCAATAAATTTAATAGAGAGACAGTGAAGGCAAATAAGAAAAGAAGTGTTAAAATTTTTTAAAGTAAGAACAAAAAGGAGAGAATTTCACTAGGTGCCAGAAAACAAAGAGAACAGAAGAAAGGATTCGATGGTTCCAGTGGGAAGGGGTAGGGAATAAGCAGGTCGGGGTAAAGAGGTACATATGAGGACCTCAAACCCCTGGAAATCTCAGCGTGGGGATTTTTAAAAATAGGTAATTCACAGGGATCTTGATCAAAAGGTCCCGTGGTCTCTTTTCTTGACCTATTCTCCAGCCACCCTGTTCCCCTATCCACAGACAAGCATTATTAGATTTTTTTTTTTTGAGACAGAGTCTTGCTCTGTTGCCCGGGCTAGAGTGCAGGGGCATCATCATAGCTCAGTACAACCTCAAACTCCCGGGCTCAAGCAGTCCTCCTGCCTCAGCCTCCCAAGTAGCTGGGACTACAGGTGTGCCACCACACCTAGCTAATTTTTTTTCCTATTTTTTATAGAGATGGGGTCTCACTCTTGCTCAGCCTGGTCTCAAACTTCTGTCCTCGAGCAATCCTCCCACCTCAGCCTCCCAGAGTGGTGGGATTACAGGTGTGAGCCACCTCACGCAGCACAAATATGTATTAATAATACTTAGCCCCTTCCTATTTACACAAGCATATTATACACAATAAATACACAGTGTCCTGCCTTTGGCTTTTTCTTACTAAACAACCGATCTTAGGGTTTGTTCCCTCAGTAAATACAGAGCTGCCTTATTCTTTACAACAGGATCAAAATATTCTACTGTATGGATGCACCTTAATTGATGCCCTTCAGCTGTTTTTGATATTTTGCTGCAAAAAGCCAAGGCCAGGCAATTACTTCATGTGTAGGAAAGTATGTCTGTTAGGATAAATTCCTAGAAGTAGAATTGCTGAATCAAAGGATATATGAATTTGTAATTTTAAAAGATATTTAAGGCCGGGCGCGGTGGCTCACGCCTGTAATCCTAGCTCTCTGGGAGGCCGAGGCGGGCGTATTGTTTGAGCTCAGGAGTTCGAGACCAGCCTGAGTAAGAGCGAGACCCCGTCTCTACCAAAAATAGAAAGAAATTAATTGGACAGCTAAAAATACATAGAAAAAAATTAGCCGGGCATGGTGGCACATGCCTGTAGTCCCAGCTACTTGGGAGGCTAAGGCAGGAGGATCGCTTGAGCCCAGGAGTGTGAGGTTGCTGTGAGCTAGGCTGACGCCACGGCACTCTAGCCCGGGCAACAAAGTGGGACTCTGTCTCAAAAAAAAAAAAAGATATTTAGAATAGTGACAACAGTATTCTTTTTAGTCGTGAGAATGACCCATTCCCTGACAACAAAAGGGTGGGAGAATGTGAAGCAGTGATGAACCACTTTGGGCATATATGCTGCAGGTTAATATCCAGTCAATATGTTGCCCATTGATCTATCACAGATTGTTCTGCTGCTCAGCACATGGAAACCCAAAAAATAACTTTTCATACTTTTTCTAGTTGTTACATGTAATAAAATACTGTTGTCGAAAATGAAGGACCAGAAGATCTCCTATCCTCTCTGAACGTATTTTCTGTAAAATCTGTAAAAATAGGGTAATTCTCCCTCCTTATATTGCCTGTGAGACTAAGAAGTGCTTACAAAGATAGAAGTACTTTGTAAACTCATATAATATAAAGCTGGATTAAAATTAATAATATAGATTCATCCAAAACCCTTGTCAAGGGACCATTCCAGAGATTACAGGTGAGCCCTAATTTTATGCATTAAACATCACTAAAATAAGATTTCTATTGTTCAATTTGAAGCCATCATTCTTAAAAAAAAATCATATTAAATTGGGATCTAAATACCTAGTTGATGTTCGGTAAGAACTAAATAGCAAGCCATGTAAAGAAAACTATGTAAAAGGCAGCCCTTGGGTTCATTCTTCATCTTCTAGATGCTACTAGAATTTTGCAGATGGGCAGAAAGAAACACGTTAGAATGGCCAGTTTACTATGTCTGCTTTTCATTTCAAGGGGAATGGCCCCTCAGCTACAGCCTGTCTCTCCCTCCATTCCAAGAGGCCTGCCAAGGCTGATCTGGGTGCAAAGTGAAAATCCCAGTGCCCTGAGCCACGAGACAGCCAGACAAGATCCTAGACTTGAAAGACTAAGAGCAACGTAAGGGTAGGGTGGGGCAGGGACACAGGTCAAGGGAGAGAACTGATTCTTCTGCATCACCTACTCCTGAGAACAGAGCTATCCAACTTTCGCCTCTCGAAACATTGTGGTCCCAAGTCTATTTCACAAAAAAAAAAAAAAAAAAAGAAGAGAAAGAAGCAGCAGCAGCAAGCTGACCTTAAGGTTCAGCTGCTTTCTAAAAGCTCTGTACATTTTTTGAGCTCTCCAATATGATAAAAACAAAGGAATGATAATGACCTACATTAATCTTAAAAATCTCTAAAAAGAAAGGAATTCCCAAAGCATGAGTGTGCTTAATTAAATCTCTCAACTCTGAACACAGGACACCATTTCTTTTCTGAGCACGTCCAGCTAGACTGAACTAGTCAAGTATTATTGGCGTATTATTTCAGGAAAATGGACTAATTTAATTTCCTGCCACTGAGGCTTAAAATCTTATTCTCCTCAAAGGAAAGAGTTTTCTTGGAAGGATGCCCTGATACTCTTTATTACCTTCCTTATTCTTCTTCTAGTGAGTCTAATTACAGAGTGATAAATCTTTAAAGGAATTTGCAGTGTTGCCAGGAAAGAAGGAAGCACAGGTCAGCAGCTCATCACCTTCATCCTGAATACCTTTTCGCCTCGGACTTGTCATTCGATGTTAGCACCTGCTGTGTGAACGGCTATCACACATGAAAAATTGAGTTTTCCCCCAACCTCATTTCTTTTGTCCACTAAGGAAATCAGCTGCACATTTCTCATGGCAGCCCACGGTCTTCCAGACCATTCTCCAGCACTTTCATGTTTGGATGCATGTGTCCTTACCCTGCTAGTTGTCATGGAGTCTCACCTCAGAGGCTAGAACTAGGATAGGTGTGGACTGGATTCTCAGTAACTATGGGCTTCCTCTAGAGATTTGAAGACAGGTCACAGCTGGTCACATTCTACCTGAAACATTTTATTTGGCCCATCTGGTATTTAAAATAACAGCAACAACAAACCCTCAGCAATTTCACTTCTATATACATACATGTCCTGGTGAAAACATTTGCCCAAGGATGCTGCCTGTAGCATTGTTATAATAGTAGAAAAACTAAAAACAACCTAAACACCCATTTACAAGGGAATTGAAAAATAAAATACGGTATAACCATATACCAGACAATATATACCATTCAGTAGTTATAAGAAATAAATTAGAGGCTGGGGGCGGTGGCTCACGCCTGTAATCCTAACTCTCTGGGAGGCCGAGGTGGGCGGATTGTTTGAGCTCAGAAGTTCGAAACCAGCCTGAGCAAGAGCGAGACCCCGTCTCTACTAAAATTAGAAAGAAATTAATTGGACAACTAGAAATATGTAGAAAAAATTAGCCTGGCATGATGGCACATGCCTGCAGTCCCAGCTACTCGGGAGGCTGAGGCAGAAGGATTGCTTGAGCCCAGGAGTGTGAGGTTGCTGTGAGCCAGGCTGACGCCACGGCACTCTAGCCCTGGCAACACAGTGAGACTCTGTCTCAAAAAAAAAAAAAAAAAAAATATATATATATATATATTTTAAATTTGGTACTTAAGAATATGAAGGTAAATATGGAACATAAAACTAAAACTAGTTTTAAATATTTGTCTTTGGAGGACTGTGGTTGGAAGTGGTAAAAAAGAAGACTTCAAGTTTTTCATTAAACATTGTAGCATGATTTGACTTTTAAAAATTATGGTCGCATTGGTCACATCCTATTTTTTTTAATTAAATAAAAATATTTAAAATGATAGGAATAGTAAAATATACTGCTAAAATATTAACCAAAGACAACAATATTAATATTCAGCAAAATAGAGTTTAAGGCAAAAATATTATTGGAAAAATGAAAGTTTCATTCAATGATAAAAGGAACAACTCACCAGGAATTTATTACAATTCTGTACCTGCATCCTTCTAACAACATTGCTTCAGAAATATAGAAAGTGAAAGGTGAAAAAATTACATAAAGAAATAAAAAATCCACAAGCAATTTGGAAGAGAAAAAGGCAGAGAAATGCATACACTTGGTTTATGACCCAGCGATTTCACTCCTAGGTATTTACCCACAAGAAATGGTTTGTACATGATTCATAGCATATTTATTCATATTAGCCAACAACTGGAAAAAAAACCAGTGTCCATCCATTAACAGATGAATGGGTTAACAAACTGTGTGATATTCATACATGGAAACTACTGAGCAATAAATAGGAGATAACTCCTGACTCCTTTATGGTAATAAACTGAAAACCTCATTCTGAGTAAAATATCCAAACACAAAAGACTACATACCATGTGATTCCTTGTTTAAGATTGTAGAATAAACAAAACCAATCTCTGGTGACAGCAGATCATTGGTTTCCTGACAATGTGGTGGAGGAGGAGGAAGGGAGAATTGACAGCAAAGGGGCATGAGGGAATTTGGGGGGAGACAAGAATGTTCTTGAGGGGGGTGGTTACGTAGGTATACACATTTATCAAAATTCACTGTGCTATACTGTGACAATTAATTTCATGTTAATTTCATATGTCAACTTGATTGGATCATGGGGTGCCCCAGTAGCGGACTAAACATTATTTCTGGGTGTGTCTGTGAAGATGTTTCTAGAAGACACTAGCATTTCAATGGGTGGACTGCGTAAAGCAGATGGCTCTCCCCAGCGTGGTGGGCACCATCCAATCCCTTGAAGGCCTGAATGGAACAAAAAGATAGAGGAAGGAAGGATTTACTCTCTTAGCCTGACTGAGCTGAGACATCAATTTTCTCCTGCCCTCAGCACTCCTATCTCTTAGATTCGAGTGGAATCTACACACACCATTGGCTCTCAGGCCTTCAAACTACATTACTGACCTTCTGGGTCTCCAGCTTGCAGAGGGCAGATAGTGGGACTTCTCAGCCTCCGTAATCATGGGAGCCAATACCTTACAATAAATCTCTCTCTCTCTCTCTCTCTCTCTCTCTCTCTCTCTTTCTCTCTCTCAATATATATATATATGTATGTATTAATATATATACACACACATATCCAATAGGATATACATATCCTATTGGTTCTATTTCTCTGAAAAACCCTGACTAATACATATACTTAGATGTCTTATTATATATAAATTATGATTCAGTAAAGTTGACCTTTCAAAGTTTTAAAGGAAGTACACAGGACCTTTCCAAAGGCCTCCAGCCTAGGGCATGGGAAACTGTGTTACATTCATTGGTAGTAGGGACTGTAACTTTACAGAGCCAGCCACTTTTAGAAATTCAATGAAAAAGGTAAAAGTGCCAATAGAAAGACAAGAATACTTTCCTCTGGTAGAGGGTGGCAATAAGAGCGTGGCGATGTCATAAAACCCGCCTGATTGGTCCTCCTGAAGTGGGAGAAGCAGCATGAGCCAGTCAAGGTCACCAAACAGTGTATTTTTATTTTTGTTTTTTAACAATAGCAAGAGTAAAATTTAATTAGCTTCTGAGGATGTTGCTGGAGGCTTCCCTGAATTACTTATATTTTATTACCATAATTAATATGATATAAACCTTTAATATTCTCTCCCCTATAATAAAGCTGATTTGTTCTGGTGAAACTGAAATGTATATATATTTTATGGTGTTGTAACAGGATCTGGAAAAACACATGAATAAGACTGTAGAGGCTTAACTGATTTTAACCTGAGTTCTTCATTTAAAAAAATGAAAATATTAGTCAAGTTGATTTCTCAGGTCTCTTTTTTTTTTATTTCGGCATATTATGGGGGGGTCTCTTTTAATTTTATATTATAAGGCATACATAGTCGCTTCCTTTAAAGACTATGGTAAGGAATGACATTCACATTTATAATAATAAAAAATAAATAAAACATCAGTGCTTACATATACAGAAAACTTAAGATAATCAGTTATAATTATTATAATATAAGATCATGCTATTTAATATTAATTATTAATATTATTACATAAAATAATATGATAGTTCAGTAAAGTGGATGGAAACAAGATAATTATATAAATATAGGAAATCGGCATGGTTTCCATATACTAGCAATAGCTGGTTAGTAACTATAAAATAATAAAGAATAAAAAAGATTACATTTAAAATAAGAAGGAAAAAGTATTAGTTAAGCAGAAACAACCATAGTTAGAAATTTACAAAATCCACACAAACAGCTACAAACTTTCCCATGAACTTTAAGAGATTTGAGTTATGAAATATTCCTGGATGTGAAGTCTGAATTACCTTGGTCTCATATCCCTGTTTGGTAATCATCACTCTCTTCTCTTCTCTTCTTCATACTCAACACTTCTAGAGTTGTTAACACAACACTGCACATTTCCATTTCCCGTTTACTCTCCAAGTGACTACAATCTGTCTTGTGCCCTCTCCAGGTGACTAAAACTGTTCTCTTCAAGGCCACTAACAACATACTTGTTGCTAACGCCAATGACAAAGTTTGCGTTCATTATCCTTCTTGATCTCTCAAGAGCATTTGACAATGTCACATCAGTCCTCTTTTCTAAAAGACATCTTCCTTCCACTTCCAAGATACTACACCGTCCTGTTTTTCTGCCATCCCTCTGGCTGTTTGTTCTGTCTCATTTTGTGGCTCCTCATGCTCTGCTTACACCTTAGATATTGGCATTTCTTAAATCCTCTGCTGTGTTCATTCTGCATGCCTTATGTGGGAGGCTGCATCCACGCTTAGAGCTGCACCTACCTTTTAAATCCTGAAGACACACAAATCTGTATTTCTAGCTCATCTCACTTTGATCCAGGCTCCAAGCCAGTACTGCTTGATATGCAGCTTTGGGTATACGACACACATCTCAAACTTTATATAGACAAAAATTAGCATCTTCCCACCTCATACTCATCTTTCCTGCATTTCTTCTCAGTGAATGGAACCAACATTTTCCCTGTGGTGTTATCTCTGATTCCTCCTCCTCCTTTATTTTTATTTTACATGCCTAATCAATCACCAATTTCTGTTAATTTTACATCTCAAATATCTTCCAAATATACCACATTTGTCAAATGCATACATATCTCTCTATTCCTGATACCACCACCCTAGTTTAAGCCAGTATCATTTTTTTCTTCTGATTTATTAGAACTGATTTCCAGCCCATAATTTTTGCCTCCAGTCCAATTGATCCTCCATATTACAAGAAGAAAGATCTTTCTTGACTGTGAATCTAGTTAAGCCACTTCTTACTTAAACCCTTTCAATATTTTCCATAGTACCCAGGGTAAATTACATGCTCCTTAACATGGTTTAGACCCTTCTTAATCCGGGCCCTGTTGAGAACCAGTCTTTTATACTCTGCTCCAGCCATACAGAATTATTTTCAATTTCTCAAATGCATCAGACTCTCTATGAACTCTTGGATTTTCCAGATGCAGCTCCATCTACTTTTAACATTCTTTTCCCTCATCCATTTGCCTGCTTATACTAAACCTCAGGACTAAATGTAGATGTCACTTGTCTTGGAAGCCTCATTCACTCCAAGCCTGGGATAGACTCTTACCATATGTTCCCCAGTAGCTCGTGTCTCACTGGGTTGTGTATATCAATTACTCTCCTGCTTCCTGCACTAGAAACCATGAACATGAGGGCAGGAATATATCCATCTGTTACATTGTTGTATTCCTATGCCAAGCACAGTTTCTGAACATGGTAAGTGTTCAATAATTACACAGTAAAATTAATTAATTATATAGCTATAATAATGAAAGCAGTAGTACTGGTACAAAAATTGACAAATCAATAAAACGGAACAAAAGCCCAAAGCAGCTCCTTAGTAGATAGAGAATCTAATAAATAAAATTTAATCAAAATATCAGTGTAAACAAATGAAGGAAAGTGAGACTTTCTTAGTTACTATTGGTTACCTGTTGAGGTGGGGATGGAGAAAGGTTTTCTAAAGTTAAAATTTATGAAAAATGTCACAAAAATTTACTTGACTCCATAATCATTTGCATGGCTGTTAATTGCAAATATCACGAGTCAAATTAAAAGGCAAATTGAAAACTGGAGAAAAAAATATGTTCACTAAATATAACAGACAAAGGGTTAAAATACTTTTTCTAGTTTCCTTGGATTTTTAAGAAAACAAGATGATCTCACATAAATAGGCCAAGGACATAAAGAGCCATAAAAGAAGAAATATAAAATAATAATGATCAAAAAATATATTCGACTTTCATTGTAATCAAAGAAATGTAAATTTAAGTATAAAATGAGACAACTTTTTTTAACTTTCACATTAGTAAAGATTTTTAATGATAAAAATTCTAGACATACAAAGAAGTAGTGAGAAATTGATACAACTTTCTGTTAAATAATTCGCAATATGTATCAAGAGTCCTTAAATCTCCTAAGAAGCTAAAATTTAACCTTCAACCAAGCCTAAGGAAATAATCAAAAAGAGAAAAAATATTTCCACATAACTATTAGTCACAATGTTATTTATAACCAGGTAAGATTGGGGAAAAAATTTAATATTAAACAATAAGAAACTGGTTAAGTAAATTCTAGCATAATCACAAAATAGAGTGTTTTGTAGCCACAGACACATAGGTAGGTAGATAGATGATAGTTATAGATAGATGCAAGAATTGTATATTACTACTGTAAAATTAAATATGCACAAATGCACACACAAAGAAACTACAAGGAAATAAATATTTACTATATTAGATATGCTTCTGTCTAGATTAAGAGATTATAAAAGACTTAATTTCTTCTTTATATGTTTCAGTATTTCCACATTTTCTACAGTAGTATTACTTTTATAATCCAGCAAAACTAAAATAATAAAAGTTGACTGTGACAGAGTCTGGTAAAGCTAACTTGACTGTATAGGAAACATCAGGACTGGTGGAGGCAGGTAGTAATTTTTGCATTGAAAAGGCCTTTGGAGTATGAATGTAGATGCATCCTAGAGCCCAGAAGCGTGTCTTGCACTGGTCGTTGGCACAGCAAGGGCTCAAGACTGCCGGAGAGGTGTTGCTTGGATGTGCCCAAGGCCCTGGCATGGGCTGGGAGACCACAGGTTGTGGGAAACAGCACTGGGGAGCATCGAAGAGGTTCCGAGGTTGCTGGAGTCAGGGAACCTGGATTCACAGATGAGGATATAGGCTATGGGCCGGTGGACTTAGGGAATATGCGCTTATGCTATCCTGCAGAGTTTCTGGAAAATCGAGTCAAAAACTCAAATGAATTTGAGAAGGGGCCTCTGGGCAGCTGTGCTACATACCTGCTTCAAAGTAAAAACATGGCAATGCGGGAATACCACTTGAGTTCAGGAGTTCAAGATCAGCCTCAGCAACAGCAAGACGCTGTCTCTACTAAAAATAGAAAGAAATTAGCTGGACAACTAAAACAAAATAGAAAAAATTAGCTGGGTGTGGTGACACAGGCCTGTAGTCCCAGCTAATCGGAAGGCTAGGCAGTAGGATCGCTTGAGCCCAGGAGTTTGAGGTTGCTGTGAGCTAGGCTGACACCACGGCACTCTAGCCCAGGCAACAGAGCAAGACTCTGTCTCAAAAAAAAAACCAAAGTAGAAACATGGTATTCCAGAAAACTCCTTAAAAGCAATGATGTCTGGCTATGACAATAAGAATACTGATGAGAAGGAAGCCTGGGGAAGTGGGGCCTTTGAGGCAACTATAAGGAAAGAGGAGAGAGAGGACCAAGAAGATCTCCATGTGTTGGAGAAACTTGGAGCAATCGATGGCTTGGAGCTCTGTACACCTGCATGTGATGCTGGCATTAAACAGAGCTTTAAAACATGAGACAGTGGATTTGTTAGGACTAAGTTCCTGTGAGTGATAGGAATCCCAACACAACAACAATGATTTAAATAATTTAGAAGTTTGTTTTCCTCTATAGCATGAGTCAAGAAGGAGGTGGTCCAGCACTGAGTTAGCTTTCTGCAGTATCATGGATTCAGGCTCCTTCTACCTTATTGCTTCACCATGCAGTAACTGAATGCTCCATGCTGCCTTAGCCTCTGAGACAGCTCCTCCAGCTGCAGCCATCTGGTCTCCATGCCGGTCAGCAGTGCAGGAGGGAAGGGGCAAAGAATGGTGAAAGAGATCTCCAGTTGCTGCTACTGATGCTTCTGCTTATATTCCATTGGCCAGAACTTATGTGCAAGAGAAGCTAGGAAATTTAGTGTTTATTCTGGGTAGCCATGTGTCCAGCTCAACACTATGGAAGAAGAGAAAAGGATCTATCACTATGGAAGAAGAGAAAAGGATACTGGGAAACAAGTAAGGTTTTTCCAAAGAAGGATTCCAATAAATGAAGTAAGAGGGGGAAAATTTCAAGAGGGAACACTTTATGCAAAGCCAAAGAAGGGTGAAGAAAACCATGTGTTCAGGAAATCGTGAATACCATTCGCCAACTGGGAACTGCCTGATTCAGCCATGCGTATGCTTCAAGTTTCGCACGAAATGCATATTTGTCTCATGGGAGGTGGTTGAGGAGTGAATGACACCATGACTTATATTACGTTTCTGGTCTCCTTACTTTCTGAATTTGGCATAATTCACATCAGTGAACATTCTTACGGTGTGTTGGTGGTTTGTTTTTTAAAGCAGTTATTGTTCCAAGCTTGTTTTCATCTCCAGAGAATTATTAAAATGACTCAAACATCTACAAGGATGTAAATTTCAGACTGATGGGTATTCCTTGCCCTGGGTTTAATAAGCATAGTTTGCCAGTGTTAGCTATCTACAACAAGAGAGATCTAAATCAACCCACCTTGCCCAGATTGGTAGTTTTTGCCCTCTTTCTGCAGTACTACATCTGAGAATACAAATAAGACAAGCAGATGACATTCAAAGGTGAGACCATTGAAGAGTCATTACATTATGCCAGATCATGATGTCACACAGACAGAAAAACAGCATTTTGTGTGAAGTATGCTTGCTTCATTTCCAGTAAACTTGATTTGGAATGGGAAAAATCTTTCTCTTAACCCTGTCCCTAAACCCTGATTCCAAAAAATAAACATGACATTTATCTGGCCCTTGGATGGACCTCAAATATTTTGGACAAAAGCCTTTATATTTTGCTGCACTTGAATGGCTTGTGTAAAACGTGGTCAGGGAAGGAGCTGGGTATCCAGAGTCAAGTGTTCTTACCAGGAAGAGCAGCATCAAGATAAATTTGTGCTCACTGTAGAAGAGACTTGGTGGTACAAGCACATTTGCCCCAGAAAAATTAATCAGATAGGCTCAAAATAACCATCTTTTGCAGTATTATTCAATGTACAGCTCCTGCTACCTTAGGGGAAAGCCTTTGTCAGAGAAGGACACAGTTAAACAGCTGGAATTGGTTACCCAGTACATAAAAACTAGCCCTGGTATTGTTCATGCTACAGACATCTTTATGCCCCCAGTTTAAGAAGCATTATCTATGGGGAATATAATTACCACTTTCCCCTGTTGTGCTCTGGCATTTTCTTATAGCACACGAGCTTGGTGCATTATAATCTTGGTGCATTATAATCTCTGGAAACAGCTGACTCAGCTCCAACAGCTTGAACACAAATGAAATCTCTGCACAACCCTTTACAAGCTTCACGCATGAATACCAAATCATGGGATCAAACTCTCAACAGCCCTAGAACTTCCTACACAGTGCTTGTTATAATGCTCCTTATCTTCCCTTTGTAATCATGATGCAGAGAAAATTGAGAATCATTTTCTTTTGAACAACTTTAGCAGACGTGACTTATACGACCTTCAGTCACTGATTCACTAGCTGGAACATTTTTGCCATATCCAGACCCCCTAGATATGTGTTTAATTGGCAAAAGCAGTGAGCAGAATTGCACTCGAGTGTGCTACCATTTGAGGTTTTTTTTAAAATAACGTAAATAAAACTTATACCATGATTTACATACAATTGCACTCTTCACATGGGATTATCATATTAAAGATCACAGATGCTAGCAGGAATTAGTTTGAGCTAGCAGGCGGGTGATTTAGGAAGCATTCATTGTCCACCTACATGCAGCTGAGGCTACTGACTCATGATCTGGAGTCAAAGCACCCTCGTTTGGGTCAAGATGACTGACTAGACATAGGTAATATATGCCTCCCCCACGGAGAAGAAACAGAATAGTAAGTAGATGCTCACATTTCACATTTCGAACAGCTTCTCTAGGAGAGAAACTAGGATGGATTCACCAGGGAAGTGACCGGAAGCACCAAAAGTGGGTAAGGAGAGGGTTCAGGGCAACTTGCCCAGCGGGGGCTGGCTGACAGCTGGGAGAACCTTTTGGATTCAGGAAAACAGTAGAGAGAAGCTCCCAGGGCTCCACTAGCCAAGATGAGCTTTTACAATCTTGGCTACAGGTGAGCCCCCTAACCCACACAGGCCTTGGGCCTAATATAGGGAGCTGCTTGGAGATTTCACAGAGACATTGTTCCAGACATGCAGAACCCCACATGCCGGTGGGAGCCTAGAGCTGGCTAAGCTGGGCACCATTCTGAGAACCTAGATACTAGGGAACTGCAGGTATGCCTGCAGCCACTGTGCAGCTCCAAGGAGGGATAGAGGAGCCTAGGTGTTCCCATGAATCCCTGAGAAGGTCTCCACCACCCCTCTGTGAGCTGCATTTGAGACTGAGACATGAAAAGACAGCATTTTGCCACAGTTTCTCACCCCTACTGCCTGCCTGGGTAGGGTTCCAGCCTTCCAGATTGCAGGTCTAAGGTGCCATTTTGTGATTTAGACACTGGGCAGAGCCCCACCATTGGTCTGTGTTTGAGCTTGATGCAGCTGAGAGGAGCAGAAAAACCAGCCTTTCCAGCATGCATCTGGGATGGTGCCCACCTTCCTGCAGCCAGAAGCTGTGGAACTAAACTTCAAAACTGTACTCCCTACAGTTTCCTACCAGTAGAGCCTGCCTGAGAAGGGCCCTGTCCTCACTGGCCACAAGCCCAGGGTACCGTTTTGGGAGTCTGAAGGCAGTCAGCACCCCACCCTCTCTCGTGGTGAATTTGGGCTGACACAGCCCTGTCCAGCTGAGGAAGGATAAGGGAGCCAAAGCTTTCTTATATACACCTAGGAAAATTCCCACCACTTTGCTATGTGCCACAGTGAGACCAGATTGAAGTGGATGGCATTCCCCTCAGCATCCTTCCCACACTGTTCACATGGAAGGGGCCCCACCCTCTCTGGTCACAGGCCCAAGGTGCCATTTCCAGAGTTGGAAGCTGGGCAGCCTGGAAAGGGACATGGAGACAGGGATCTCTTCTCCTCCAACCACCCAATGATACACACATAGCCACCTCTGCTCCCAATCACACGCTTTTGGTACAGGTAAGCTGTGGGACAACCAGTTCTAGGCTAGTGGGGGTGGGGGATGGGAGGAGGTATACCCGCAGTAGTACTTTGCTCACTGCACCTAGGTTCTGCACAGAGGGTGGGGCTCATTTCTCTCCCTTCATGGACAGGCAATGTTTTTGCAGCTGTCCCACCCAGGAATCTCAGCCTCTGGGTCTATACATCACTGGATCCACAGCCAGTGCTCCCTAGTACCCACTAGGACTACAGCAGCCTTGGGAGACTAATGTGTTCTGGGGAAACAGTGAATGCTTAGGCATTCAGGGAGGGCAACTTTCAGCTGAGAGGAGAGTGCAGTGAACAGGAAGACCCCCAGGACAAAGGCCACCATTTGTGGCCTTCTCCTTCCTCCCCTCCCCTGCCTACTGCTGTAGAGGCAGAGGTGGCTATTTCCTCTCAGGACCAGTGAGGATTTCACAGGGGAAGTCAGGGTACTTGGGAACAGCTGCCCCACCTCTAACAGAGCATCTATCACACCCAGGATTCCACGGAGCTTGAGGTACACTCTGTTCCTTCTAAAACGCCACAGCAAATGCTTTTGTGTTCCCCAATGACTAAAAGCTACCACCTCCCTTGAGGAAGGGTGAGGATAGCAGTCCTCTCCCTGAGCTGTCTGTCTCTTCTGAGAGGGGCCTACCCCTCCTAGAGGCAACTCCCTGGCACGATCACACCTACCCTGCCAGAGCATTTCAGCCACAGCCCGTAGCCAATCTGCTAACCCTGCACACAGTGGATTGAGGTGCCACCACCACTTCTGCTGCAGCTCAGTCTGCAGCTGGCTCAGGATGGGAGCTGGGAATCTAGGTGCATTTGTGCCCCAGAAGGACTGAGACTGCAATCATTGCTGAGAGGAGGAAGTGTGAACAGCATGTGCATCGCACAGCTGCCTGCCTCTGCTAATTTCATCAAGAGGGGTCCACTCTCCTGTTGCAGGCTCACAGTGCATCTACACTTCTCCTGCCTCAGCATACTTTTGAAGCAGGAGATCACCTCACTTCTCACTATCACAGCCAGCACCTGAACTCAGGGAGGCTTGAGGGCAAGTTTGCCAGTCTAGTCTCAGTCTACTCTGCCCTAGGACTCAAACACACCATCCACGGGCCTGGGAACTGGGAATTACCTAACCTAGTCCACCACTGCTGGCACCAGAACACTCTCCCAGTGGTCTGAGGTCCAAATGATCCAAATTTTTTCAGCAACACTGCAGTGGGTATCTACCTGCATGAGTCAAAAGGTAGTGTGTACCTTTCTCTCACTACACTGAGCAGCAGAATTCCAGACAGAGGAGAACAGGTGAACCACACAGCTATCTGTTTTGAACTGAGAGGAGACATTCCAGATCAGAAGAAACCAAATGAAAACTTTGGCAATATGAAAAAAAAAAGGGGCTCTCTTGATAACCCCAAAGGATAATACTAATTAACCAGCAATGGACTCCAAAGAAAAGGAAATTTTTGTAATATTGTATATGGAATTCAAAATAAGGATTGCAAGTAAGCTCAATGGGATCAATGAGACAGTAGAAAACCAACACTAAGAAACCAAACAAAAATTCAGGGCATAAATGAAAAATTCACCGAAGACACATATAATTTAAAAAAACAGAACTTGTGGAAATGAAAGAGTCATTTATGGAATTTCAAAATATAGTGAAAAGTCTTAAGAGCAGACTAAACCAAAAAGTAGAAAGAATTTCAGAGCCTGAAGACAAGGCTTTCAAAATAAGCTGGTCAATCAAAAATCAAGAAAAAAGTATCAAGAGAAATGAAGAAAATCACCAAGAACTATTAGATTATGTAAAATGCCCAAACATGAGAATCTTAGGTATCTTTGAGGGAAAAGAAATAAAAGCAAAAGGCATGATAAACCAATTTGAGGAATAATGGATGAAAACTTCCCTGGTCCTGCTAGAGATTTAAAAATCCAGATACAAGAAGGCCAATGAACTGCTAGAAGATTCAATGCAAATGGAACATCACCAAGGCACGTAGTCATCAGCCTGGCCAAAGGAAAAGTGAAGGAGAAAATCCTACAAGCTGCAAGACAAAAGCATTTAGTAACTTACAAAGGAAAATCCATCAGACCAACAGCAGACTTCTCAACGGAAACCTTACAAGTCAGAAGGGGTAGGGGTCCCATGTTCAGTCTTCATAAAAAGATAACCGTAGCCAAGAATTTTGTATTCTGCAAAATTAAGTTTTATAAATGAAAGCAAAATAAAATCTTTCTCAAAAAGCAAACACTAAGAGAATCTGTCACCCCGTAGACCTGTCACACAAGAAATGCTCAAAAGTGCTCTAAACAAGAAAAAGAATGGTTGCCACTCACTAGTAATAAGAACACTGGAAAGTAAAAACTCACAGGTCTATAAAATGGTGACAAAAGGGGAAACAGAAGGCAACTAAGTAACAATAAACATGATAACTGGAATAGTATCTCACTTATCAATATTAACATTGACTGTAAATGGCTGAACTGCCCCAGCTAAAACATACAGATTGACAGAATGGATAAAATAAACAATGCAAATATCTGTTGTTTCCAAGTAATCCATTTAACTTGCAAAGAACTGCATAGATTCAAAGTAAAGGGGTGGAAAAAATATCCCACACAAATAGAAATCAAAAGCAAGCAGAAGTAGCTACTCTTATATCAGATAAAACAGATTCGGAATCACAACAGTAAAAAAAGACAATGATGATCATTATATAATGATAAAGGATCAATTCAACAGAAAGCTATAACAATCCTAAATATATATGTACCTAACATAAGAACTCCCAGATTCATAAAACCAACACTATCAGACCTAAGAAATGAAATAAACAACAACGTAATAAAAGTGGGGGGCTTCAAGGCTACACTGACAGAACTAGACAGATCATTTAGGCAGAAAGTCAACAAAGAAACACTGGATTTAATTGAGACTCTAGAACAAATGGACCTAACAGACAGTGACAGAACCTTCTACTCCAAAATGGCAGAATATACATTCTTCTTATCAGTACATGGAACATTTTGCAAGATAGGCCACAAAATAAGATGCAGAAAATTTTAAAAAGTTTAAGAAATTGAAATGATACCATGTATCTTCTCAGATCACAGGGGAATAGAACTAGAAATCAATTCCAAGAGAAACTCTCAAAACTATACAAATATAAGGAAATTAAACAACCTGCTGCTGAATGATCTGTGGAAATCAAAAAATGGAAATCGAAGATGTAAATAAAAAAAATGTTTTGAATTAAATGACAATGGTAACAGAAGCTCACAAAATCTATGGAATACAATAAAAACAGTGCTAAGAGGGAAGTCCATAGCACTAAATGCCTACACCAAAAAGACAATAAGATCACAAATTACTAACCTAATGTCACAGCTCAGGAAACAAGACAAACAAGAACAAACCAACCCAAGGCTAGCAGAAAACAAGAAATAACAAAGATTAGAGCAGAACTACATTAAATTGAAACAAAAAATATAAAGGATCAACAAAACATAAAGTTAGTTCTTTGAAAAAATAAGCAAAATTGACAGACCACTAGCTAGATTAACCAAGAAAAAGAAGAAAGAGGATTCAAATAAATTGAATGAGAAATGAAAAAGGATACATTACAGCTGATACCACAGAAATGCAAAAGATTATCCAAGACGGCTACAGACACCTCTATGCACACAAACTGGAGAATCTAGAGGAAATCAGTAAATGTTTGGAAACACATAACCTACCAAACTTCAATGAGGAAGAGGAAGAATTCCTGAACACATCAATAACAAGTAGTTATTGCATCAGAGATTGCAATCAGTAATGAAGAGTAACAAGAGATTGCATCAGTAATGAAGTCTGTCACACATGGATAGTGCATTGAACTTCTGAATCAGTACTGAAATATCTCCCAATAAAAAATAGTCCAGGACCAGACATATTCACAGTCAAATTCTACCAGACCTACAAAAAAGAATTAGTACCCATCCTATGGAAACTATTCCATAATATAGAGAAAGAGGGAACCTTTCCTAACTCATCTTATGAAGCCAGTATCACCCTGATACCAAAGGCAGGGAAGGAAACAACAACAAAAAAGAAAACTACAGACCAATATCCCTCATGAACATACATTCAAAAATCCTCAATGAAATACTGGCAAACAAAATCCAACAGCACATCAAAAAATAATTCCCCACAATGAAGCGAGTTTGACATCAGGGATGCAAGGATATGGTAATTTAACATATGCAAATCAATAAATGTGA
>CAUYSK010046623.1:0-31551 GCA_963575035.1 Avahi laniger
TTGAGTTTCCTCCCAAAAGATAACACCCTAGTCTAGAGCCTCCATTTGGTCCTGTGGGATTGGCTATCTCATCTTTCCGTGGGCCTACGTCAGTACCACACACCAAGTAGTACTCCATAACTGCATACTCAATTGAATTAAATTAAGTCTTGCCCCAACTGGAAGATGATGTTCTTTCTTCCAATGTTACATGGATAATATATTTTCCTTCTGATGTGATACAACTGTTTCCAGGACAGGAATGGTTTATTATTGTTTTGCAATAAATATACATAAGTCATTTTCAAATCGACAAAGAAAAATAAGTCTATGAGGTAGGTTGATTTTTTTAAAAAATTCTCAGTTCTTCAACTCTCTCCATCTCCACACCATTTGCAACTGACCTTACAAGAGATGAAGTCTCCTTCTCTGCCCTTTGAATCTGAGCTAACCTTACGATGTAGGCTGGCCAATAGAATGCAGCAGAAGTTAGGGTATGTGAGTTCCGAGATAAGGACTCAGGGCCCTTGTACACTTCTCTCTCTAGGAGCCCTAAAGGCATCATGTGAAAGAACCTGGACTAGACGGTTAGCAGGTAAGAGATCGCATGGAAGAGAGCCCAGTAGTTCTACCCAAGGCCATTCGGGACCAACCCTGCAGCCAACGGACCCCTACGCACCTGAGAGAACCCACTTGACTAAACAGAGCCACCCACATGACCTGCGGTTGAGGAAGAGGTAAGCTCAGCTGAGATCTGTCAGGTCCTGCACAGATCAGCAGAACCACACAGCTGCTCACAGACTCGTGATAATAAATGCTTACACAGCAATAGCTGATGTATTTATATTTATATCTGCTATATATTATATAACTAAAAATATTAAATGCATTCTAATGAAATGATATTTGACATGACATATTTACTTTGCATCAAATGTTTTCTTAACTACTCAAAAGAAATTGGAGAAGACAGTCAGGTGTGGTGGTGTGTGCCTATGGTCCCAGTTACTTGGGAGGCTGAGGCAGGAGGATTCCTTGAGCCCCGCAGTTCAAAGCCAGCCAGGGCAACATAGAGCTCATCTCTAAAAAAATAATAAAATAAAATTAGAGAACATATGGCTGTTAGAATGCATCTTTCCAATTATTTTCTTTTTAATAACATTAACGAATGATGCTTGGAAATTATCTTGTGCTTTTTTTCCCTGCCAGCTATTTGCATAGCATTATAAGCAATCTGCCCTGTGTCTTGGGATTAGTGTGACTGACATGGTATAAATGCTTCAAAATCTTCCAAGTTGAGGCCTGAAAACTTGGCATCTTGCATCACAAGCAACACTTCCTAGACCAAGAGGTTTTTTTTCTGAATAGCAACTCCAGGAAATTCTTTCTTTCTTGGATCCTGTTACTACGACAACAGTCCTACATGGCTCTTTAGCTCAAGTTCATTCTTTTAATTAACAGACTGAGATTCTTCCTCCTTCCCAATCTCTTCCCCTAGGAAAATTTGCCAAACATCTCTGGCTCTTCTCTTGCCTTCGGGTGCTTGCACAATGCCAGGAGGAATTTGCTAATTAGAATATCTTGGTGTTTGGTGATGGCTTTTGCAATTTTGAGAGAGCATTTGCAGAGCTGATTTTTCCTAAGAGGTATATTTTTTCCCCGAAGAGATAATCCCATGGTATATGTGTATGGAATAACTCTCATTTCTGCAAAAGGGAATTAGGAATGGCCTCAGATAGGGAGCCAGGTATTCTTGTTGTCAAGATGGCGTTGAGAGTGTGGAATCACACTGAACTGGGATTCTGCCCTAACTCTGATGACTGCAGTATGATCTTTATTAATTCATCCAACAAATATTTTATCACCATATTCCAGATAAGTCACCAGACATGATGATGAATTAGATAGTAATGAACAACATGGAATCTTAACTATAAACTACAGAATGTAATATGTGCAATACACAGAAAAATTAACTTACCTATCTGGATTTGCTTTTCCTGATAGATGGCTATAATTTTACTATTGCCATCTCAACATGACCTGAGGTATTAGTCAGAAAATTCATGCAAATGCCCATTGGGGTTGTACTCAACTAGAAGTAACAGAAAACCTAAATAGAAACTGATCATTCTCAGGTTTCAATGGCTCCACATTGGGAAGGTCTCTTGGCTTTTCCCTCAGTGTCAAAAGATAGCTGCTGTAGTTCCAGCTATCACACTTGTGTTCACAGCAAGAAGTGGGCAACAGCCAAACTAATCTATCTCTTTCATTAGTAAAAAAAAAAAAAAAAAAGCTGCTCTAGAGCTGACCACAATGACTTCAAATTAGGTTTTACGGGGCCAGACTGCATCACAGGATCACTGCTTTGGGGGAAGCTGTAAGTGTGAGTATTTAGCCTTCCCAGCTTCTAAAGAGAAGAGAGTTTGAAATAGGTACTGGATCTGCCAGACTAATGTGTTGGCCATAAACACTTAACTCAAGCATGGAATACAATCAGCATTCAGTGCCGCCTGTTAGTTTTCTGTTCATGTTTTTCAGAAGTTCTAGACACAAAAGGATTTTCTAGATGGAAGTGGACTGATGCAGCCAGCCAGGAAATTGAATTTTCATTGACCCAATCAATTTAGGATCAGCCAGCAATTTCCCAGGACTGAGCATAACCGCTCAGAGAATTTTAAATAAAACGGCAATTACCTCCACGTGGTATCAGAAAATACCATTTACAAGAGAAAAAGCGATACTATATATAGATTCATGGTTCACAAATTGCAGATTGTGGACTCTGTAGAAGCCTAAAGAATGTGTTGGGATACTGAGAATGTCCCCCTGTGACCTTTTTAATCCTGTGTTTGCATTTAAATAATAGCACCACCTCCAAGTTAACCTATTCTGGATTATGCAGATGATTTCTGCGTTAGGCTAGATTAGTTATGTCCCTGTAACAAACAACTTGCAAATCTCAGTGATTAACACCACCAAGATTTATTTCTCGCTCCAGGGCCAAGGGTTGGCTGGGTGATGGAGGCTGCTTCAGCTGCATGGAAATATGGTCAGACATTTCCCCGTTACTGCACCCGGAAGCTCCTAAGCACCGTGTCCCGGATTCTGCTGCTTCCGCCCACATTTCATTTGCTGAAGTGGGACCCATGATCTTCCTGTACGTTTCAGAATGGGAGCAAGAACTGAAAATGTGGTTGTAATGTCTAAAATAGTTATTGTGTATCTGAGTACGGTCACTCCTTTTCAATACCAAAGTATGAATTTATGATGAAGTTGAGGTCAAGTAGTACTACTTTAAATCTTTACAGAAATGAGAATAAACATGGGCATAATATGTGAATGATCCCTTCATAGCAATGGATGGTATAAAATGCTATTGTACACCGAAGAAATGAGTTCAAATACACTAAATAAAAAATGGTGGGAAAATAGTCATTACCTGGCATGAACTACTGGAACCACGCTAAAGTCAGAAAAATACCTTAGTTCTAGCTCTTGCTACATTCACTTGTGAGCAGAAATGTGGATTCAGCAATGTAACATCATCTTTTATATGAATGTAATGTGTTCAACTTTAGTTTTATTGGTTTTACAGTTTTATTTGACATTAACTTGTAAGTTTCTTGTGGTTTTATAGTTGCGTATGAAAAATAAAAATAAGATTATCATAATTTTGCTTGTTTAAATAACATTATAATAAAAGCAATTTAAGCTAACACAAGAGGGTCTGCAAGATCTTTTTTCTGTAAATGGTATCTAAAATTTTATAAAAGTTGGAGATATATTGCATAAACTCTTAGAAAATCACTCAAAATCACCAAACCAAAATTTCCTCAATATATTGAAATCCCTGTTTTATCAATATAAGGCATAGACTATGTAGTGTGTAGAGCCTAAATTCTAAGTTAACACCTGTGTTTAAATGCTGGTATGCCACTTGTTATCTATGGAAACTTGAGCAAGTTTTTATTTGCTCAAATAAAACTCTGAGTATGAATTTCCTCATGCCTTAAATAGGTATAGCAACTCTATGCGATCAACCTATCTCCAAGGATACGGCAGGGATTAAATGAGATAACATATGTAGTCCCCAGTAGCGGCCATTATTACTGTTGTTATTATTATACAACAATATATGCAAGTCTCAGAGAGGGTTAAAGCCTCTCAGTGAGTTCTTCCTCAGATGAATCGGAACAGCAACCTTCCAATGGATGAATCCCATGCCTTCTCTCACTCTCAGAAACACATCTAGATTTACGCCGAATGGATCAATTTAGCCCAAACTGAAATGGAAACATGGTGATTTTCCAAGGTAGTTAATTAAAAGAGTGAGTCAAATTTGATCATTGGCATGTAAGGTTCATAAGCAACAATCATTGCAGGAGTGGAAATTCTGGCCCTAGGAATTACACTGAAAGCTTAACTGTCCTTGTGATATTTCTGAAAAGTGGGCTTTTTGAATCAAATTGTAACACTATACGTGATTTATTACTGAGGGAAGCCATGGTGGTTGGAGATTTTGATTTCATTGCTTTCTTTAAATTTGCTTTGTCTGCTTTCCTGGAGGTTGCATGGAGTTGTGAAAGGAAAACTTTACACAGCAAACCCCAGAGTTCAAAGGACTTATTCAGAAGAACTTTTTGCTAGTGGTCTGTTGTTGCTGTTTTCTCTCCACTCAAAACATTCTTCTCTTCCATATGTCTACCTTATGGGGCCACTAAGAGACACAATTCCACTTAGGTATATAAATATTTATAATCTAATGTGCAGAACACTGCAATAATAAAACGCAGGAACGTTTTTAAAAATGTCGACAACTTGAATTTGGTGTTGGCAATTAGAATTTCCAAAACGCAGAGGCTATGAATATATGAGTACCTAAATTGATCTCCAACGAACCATCTTTCATAAGCATATGCATCTTTTATGCTTTGTAAACACCAAAGGCCTTGCAAAGCAATTGCTTGACAAATAATTTTTTTTAATGCCACTTTCTCATTACAACATCCCCAAATCATAAGGTAATAGTCTTCTAATGAATATCTTCCTCAGGTTAGAATTTAAACGAAATTTTCCATGTCAAGAATTTTGCTCACGATGTTGAAATTCAAATAATTTTATGTATAAGTACAGCCTTCAAAAAGTAATTGGTAATAAATGTAGCAAATGCCTGGTATTATTCCCAACCTAATTTCCAAATTTGATTTTCCACTGTAAAACTCAAGGCAAAACAATAACCAATCATCCAACTAATTGCTGTGAAATACAAAGTCATCTTTTCACTGATTTATTTTATAATATGATTTGGTTTTATTTAGCTCTGATGCACTCAAAACATTACAACTTGTTTATTCTTATGAAAATTTATGGTAAACGGAGTCTTAATCTGGGGAGGAGAGATCAGAATTTTTCTGGCTTGTTTACAAAATGCTCTGTCTTCCTTTCCTGAGCAGCAAATAAAATGCTTGCCCACAGGCTGAAAGAAGGTCCGTTGGTAATCTCTAACATGAGGAAACCTGTGCTACTCAGCCGAGCGAGGTTGCCAAGTTCCAATCCTAAATCAAACTTTAAGAAAAAGGGCAAGATAGATTTATTCAGTATTTATATTTCTCTCTTGAAATTGATGAAATTTAGCCAAATAGATATTCTAATGTTATTGTGTCTAAAAATCTCTCTTTTCCTTGATGACAAGTTAAGACTGCAAATTCCTTTTATTTTTTAAAATTAATTTAGAAATAATCTGTTGCTAACAAGGAAACGCTCAAGAGCCTATTTCTGCTGGGCTCTGTAAATGCAAATGAGAAAAAAATCCACCTATGCTTCCATCCAAAGTCATTTTAAAACAGCAAATTCTTAATGATTCTGTTGAGAGACTGCCAATCAAGTGACTCTTTAGCACTTCCCAGTTATCAAGGCCATGTTTACGTCCAGAGGCACATGCAATTTTGAAAGGTTATAAAACCCCAAACCAGGGCAAGCTCCCAAAACTCATTCATTTCCATCCAAATGCTAGAAAACCATCCGTTAATCAGAATGTTTTGTGCTGTGAGGAGACAGTGGGTTTGCTACGCTGAGTATCACACTCCATTAGAGATTGTATGATGGGGGAAGGGCGGTGTTCCTTACCAGGACGTGAGCCCTGCAGAGAAGAACTACGCTTATTAACCCTGGTCTCCAGTCTTCCCCCAGCCCATGGGATGGGTATGCAAAATGGTTTGTTGACTGACCGACTCGACAAAGACTTATGAGTACCCATTATGAGCCAGGCATCCCTCTAGGCACCGGGGACATAGTAATGAACGAAAGAAACAGGTTTCTTGCTATCACAGAGCCTATATTCTAGCGGGGATAATATACAATAGACAAATACTTCAATAAAGAAGAAAAAATATTAAATAGTGGTAAGTGTTCTACAGAGAATTAAAATAGGATAACGTGGGAGAGCAGTGGTCTCAAAGAATGATCTCCAGATCATCAGCATCATCTGGGCACTTGCTAGAAATGCTAGTTCTCAGGCCTCATGCCAGACCTGCCAATCCAAGGCTCTGCAGTGGGGGCTGGGAGGCAGCAAACTGCTCTAACAGACCCTCGGGGGATTGTGATTTGAGAGCCAGGGTATCTCCCGTAGAGAGACCAGTAAAGATCTCTCCAAAGAAGTGATACCTAAGGCAAGAACTGTATTTAAAACCAAAAAAAAAAAAAAAGGAGGAGGCTGCCATGGAAAACTCAGGAGGGAGAGCGTTCCAGGCAGAGGAACCAAACAGTGCAAGTCCCGAGACAGAAACCGCACGTGAGTTCAAGGAAAAGCAAACAGGTTACTGTGGCTGGAGGAGGACAAGTGAAACCTTGAGGGGAACACTGGATTAGAGAGAGAAAGCAAAATGTCCTTTCTGGCCTTATCGGCCATGATGGGCTATTTGGATTTGATTCTCACAGAGACGAGATGCCATGGAAGGTCTTCAGGAGGAGAATTGTGTGATGGGTTAGATACTGGATCAAAAATTTAATGCATCTGATGTATACAAAATGAATATATATGCATGTATATGTAAAATTACATATATATATATTATATATCTATTATATATATACAAAATATATTATATGTATATATAATTCTCAAGCTTTCTTTGCCCAAACAAGTGTTTTGGTTTTTTTTGTTGTTGTTGTTTCCACCAAAACCAGTTCATTTATTAGTTTGAGATAATCAGTTTGCAAAACAGTTTAAGGCTACAGCTTTCAATGCCATGAGAAGGGAGAGAGCTTTGGAACAAGAGGTTTTCAGCAGAGGTTATTCCTGGGTCAGGTCCTGATTCCTTAGCTCTCTCAGCCTTCCATAAATGCTTCCTGCCAAAGTGCTCCTTACTAAACTGGTAGCAAAAATGTCATCAGTGGATCAAGAGGAAGGGTGATGCCAAACTGGGGAAGAACAAAGATGAAAACTCTTTGAGTTTCATTCATGTGACATATTGGTTGATACCATGAAGGCTACACCTTGAGCTTTCAGGGGAAGGAGAGAAAGGACAGAGTCCCATTTATGAGATAAAAAAAAAAAATCTCTTACTAACAAATATCAAAACTACCAGTTTATTGCCACCGCACTAGGGAAACTTTTAAAATCAAAAATAGTCAATAGGCATAGGCCCCTATTAATACCCAAATAACCAAACATGTTTATTTACTACAAGCAAATTTATAATAGCACTTAATGCCCTTATGGTCCTATGCCATCTGTAATTACATTTCATTAAAGTAGTTGCTATTCTTCCAAAACACAGCTTCTCTCACACTTTAGAAGGTGGAACCATGGACAATTTATGAACCTAGAAATTCTAATTTTATTCGATAGTTGTATTAATGAATAATTTACATACTAATGTTAATTAGATGAATTAACAATTTTTCTCATGTGGTAAGATTATTATTAAAATAGTTCATCCTAAGGACATTGGTCCATTTCTTTGCAGTTCTAACCAGCAGTGGGTTTGAGATGCCATCAATTTGCACCTCTTATCTCTTTTCCAGATCTGCTATTCATTATAAGTAAATTCCAGCATACATTTTTTTCTTCTACACATTTGCATGTAAATTAGAGCTTTCTTTTAGTAGCAGAAAATGTCTCTCTTTTTATTCTAATTTACTGGCCCATTAATAGGTTCCCACATATTTACTTTCCAATTCACAGCTCCACTCATTAAAAATAAAATCCTTTCAACATTATTTGGTTAGAGCTAACTTGAGAGAAATTTGTGAAAATAGCATATGTTTTTAAAAGATCATTTACTTTGATTGGAAGAAACACTCGGTAGCATTTCAGAACTTTGTGTTTTTAAATAAAAATTCAAAAGTGAAAATGAAAACCTACCTATTGCCATGCAAATGGGTTCAATTATTGCTGTTACCTACATATTGCTTAGGACTTCATTAATTTTTCATTGGTATGATACACTGTCTCATAGAGTTATCCTAAAAAGAGTTTGGTGCATTAAGACCCATGCATCTATCAATCCTTGTTTTATGATGAGTGAATGATTTCTTGATTGCATACTGTGGTAAAACAACAATAATCCCTGACTCTGAGTTATTTACAAGCTAATTAGGAAGACAATTTCTAAAAAGATAATGAATACCATAAGGGAGGATGTGCTAACTATTGAATAAACAAAGTCTCTGGGTATTGATTTCTGAGCATGCCTGATTGCTGAAATCAACTGGAGGCTTCTAGAAAAACAGATTCCCAAGTAATGTCCTATGTTTCCTCTTCCCTACACCTGCTGAATCAGACTCTCTGAAGGTAAGCCCAGGAGTCCATATTTTTTAAAAAGCTACCAGATCCCTGTGAGATATTCTGTCCTTCCCCAATGCATGACCTGCTCTGGAATCTCAGAGGAGGCAGAATCTCAGCTCCAGTTGAAATGGCCAAAGACGTCTTTGTAGGTAAGGTTGGATCAAGTAAGAGTCTTGAGAAATACGGCAAGACAGAGAGGAGTGAGGGAGACGTGCGGATGGCGTGACCTGTCTGAACAAAGGCAACGATGGCTTTGGACACGCAGAAGAGCAGGGCAGGCCATTTGGCATCGCCCTGCTGGCCTGGGCCACGGAAACGGGCAAGCCAGTGGGGAACTGGGCATTGCCTCGGGATCATAGATCCTTCAAGGGCAGATATTGTGCGAGAGGCTAAAAAATATTTTAGAAATATTCAGTACTATATTCTCCACTCTATAAGCATTTTCCTTTTACACCTTGACTCTTCTCCAAGTTTAATTTACTCTGCCATTTTATTTGCATATTTAATTCCTTCCATTGGTCAATAAGCCCCCCCATTAAAAAAAATCATACAATCCTCTCAGTTAACATATTTTAAGCACATGTATCAATACATGTATAATCATTTATTATATGTTATATACATGTAACACTATATTATACTATGTATATTATTTAGCCTAAACATAGAACTTTTAAAATGATAGAATAAAGACTGAAGTAATAAATATCTTAATAGTCATAATTTTATTTCATATATTCATGGTAAAACACCCTTTGTATTCCAACTAAAAATTATTAGTAGTATTTCATGAGGAACAACATGATTGAATATGTCTTATTATTTTTTAAAACACATGCCAAATATGATTTAAAGTTCTAAGTTAAATGTTGGCTTTTTATGACAGTCAAGGGTCACAAAGACATCTTACGAAGATATTGGATCCTAATGGAAGAGGGACATCAGTAGACACATATCCTAAATCTTGATATTCACTTTCAGACCCAACTGCCAATTTTGCAAAATTTTTAAAAACTAGTAAATTTGGATCTTCCCTGATATCAATTGACTGTCTTTGTAAATTAAATGGCAGATGCCGTTTGGTTTTTAAACCAATGGGATCATAAACCCTTCAAAGCTCTTCTTCAGAAAGACTTTCTCACGAGATAGAAATTCTGTTTTCATTTTTTATTTTTAAGGATATAGATAGGCTCCCTTCTCCACCCACCCAAGATCCATCCATTTATAATAAAAGCTCTTTTAGACAACACATATTTCTTCTGAAAAGCATGTTGCTTCTCACCTTTGAAACGTCACCTTTACTTTGAATGGACGTCTAAGCTTACCCACGCACTCCGGAAACAATTCCAGGCAGAATATCTTGCCAGATGTCTTTTAACCTTGAAATACAGGTGGGGAATAGATACGAGAGGTAGGAGTGGTGTCGTGCTAGCATTTGCTTGTTGTGTGCTTGTGCTCACGTTATTATTGCTATTTTCAATCCGCATTTTCTTTTCAAGACTCTTATTAAGTCTTTTGCAATTTTGTGAGGGCAGATTTAATTAACACGAGGTTGCATTGGCCATACATCCACTTCACAGCGCAAATGTAACCTGCAATGCATTGCACTGGGTGGCCGTGAGTCGAAAAGCCCAGGCGCAGCCGGACCGCTCTGCGTTGAGCAATTCCACCTCTTCCTTCCCTCGCTTTGCACAGAGTGCCTGAGGAATGACTGCCTAGGCTGAGAACTGGGTGAAAACGCCAACATCGATTTATATCATAATTACCGGTAAAGATCAACTAAATTCCTGATTTATGAAACATAAGTCTAAATAAAAGCTGCACCATTCTGCTCCCCCACTTCCCGGCTCTCCTGAGTCCCCACTTGGATACTGCACGTGCTCCACCGTGGAGGCCACTGAACTTGGCTAGTTTGTGACGTCGCTCAGGAAGGGCTGTGACAACAGAAAGCAGAGAAAATGGGCATCTCTTCCTGGCTTTCGAACTTCAAAAACCTAGTTCTTCAGGGAACAGACTCTGCGTATGAGCCACAAACTTGGGGAAATAGATAATGAATAAAAGCACTGCTTCCCCTCTGCTTAGCACAAAACACTTCTTCAAGCAGGAGGAAGGGAGAGAATCAAAAGGGAATCCAGGTGAGGGCTGATATTCAGGGGGGCCCTGAGACATGGGCCTGGCCCTGCTCCTCGGGTAGATTTGTGGGATCCTAAAGAGAGAAACTGGGCCTTGGGAAACATGATTTTCACTTTAGACACAGACTTCAGGACATGATCTCCAGCTAAAATGTAAATCTACTGTAGTGTGATATTGCCACCCTTTAAAAAATTTCCTAAAACTTCCTTTAAAGACACAATAGAATTTAACTTTTAATCATGTATGCCACACCAAATTCTAGGATTTGGAAAGCATGCACTAAACTGAAATGATTGAAGACCACTTGAATAGATGTTCAAAACATACTTGTTAAATTGTTATCAGTCAAAAATCATGTCTAATTATAGTCACTTAGCACCTCTAAGACGCCAATGTTCACAAAATCTGTAGCATGGAAAATCCATAATGAGAATGATCTGTGCATGGAAGATGAACCACCGAGCAAAGAACTCCTAATTTTCGCAGGCTTCGGTTTTGTTTTCAACTTCACAATAAAAATGAGAGGTAGTAGATGTTGGCCTGAGGTCTTTACTGTAGACTTCTCTTTTTTGCTATAAAACTAAAAACAATTACTCAAGTTTGGCCAATTAACAGTGTGAACACGCGACGCACCCTCTGTACACTGGTGTCTTAGGAAACTTTGGAAATGCTATTTGTCCCGCAACTTAGTTTTCTTTCCTAAACCGTCCCGGCTACGCCATCGGCCACGTAGCTAGATGGCCCGTAGACATGTGTTATCACCAGACTAACCTGTGCAAGTTGCAGATTAACTGTGCTCTGTCCCCTCCACGATCAGCTACTTAAATATGAAAAGACGTGGTTGCAAAACTGAAAGCATCTTACTCAAGTAAAATTAATGGATGTAAACATGAACTCCTTTGGACAAATGTAATCGGTATTGCAATGACACATCATAGAGAAATGGGAAAAAAATCTTTAAAGTAGCTTGCATCTTTGCTAGAAGATAATTGGAATGGCCTAGCTACAGAGATGTTTTATAATTGTTGCTACTGAGTCGTCTCTGAGAAGTCCAATAATACTCTCTTAAAGAACACCAGAGAGAGAGATGAACACCATCTGGCCCGTTTTCCAAAACAGTTGGTCATCACAGCTGATGTTAATTCTAACAAGCATTTCTTCTGAAATGAGGTGGGGGCCACATTCAGTGGTCTCCAATAATGTCCTTAAGCTCCGGTCCTTGACTCATGAAAGAGTCTTGCTGCTAAAGCTGATGTTCGTTTTGCTTGAATATGGATTTAACTTCAGTGTATTTCTAATCACAAAGTAATTTGTGCTCATAATAAAACGAATTCAGATAACAAAGGAAAGCATAAAGAAATGAGTAAATACTCCCCATAATCTCAACACTGAGGAATAATGTTATAATTAATGTTCTGTTTTATGTGTATATCTATTGGCCTGTGTTTCTCTCCTAAATTAAATAAAATTTAAATAAAAATGAAATATTTACTGTTTTTGATTTATTTTTACTTACTACTAAATATTATGGCTATTTTCCATGTCAGTCAAAAGAACTATATTAGTAATTGTTATAGTTATGTCAGTCAAAAGAACTATATTAGTAATTGTTATATTATATTGGTGACTATTAGACTCTTTTGAATATTTTTCTATATTAGGTATTCTTTCTTTTAAAAAAATCAGCTCTATTGAGGTATAACTTACATGTCATAAAATCCACCTGTTTTAAGCATAGCACTTAGCAAATATTCTTATGTATACAAATTTGTACCTGTGGAAAATTATTTCCTTAGCATAAATTCCTAGAAATGAATTTGTTGGTCTAAAGTGCACATATGTTTAAAAATTTTTATACAAATTGCCAAAGTGCTGTCTAGAAATGCTGTACTAAGAAATACTGCTTTCTGATTCACATGTCACTCAAAAAAACAGAAAATAAACCAAATCATCAATTGTTGAGGCCATTTTGAAAGGGTCTTCAAAATGACTATACAAATCCCTGCATAATCTGGCCCCTGCTAACTTTTCAAGACCAGTCATATGCCTCCTTTACACTACAGTTCATAAATACTGGTAGATGCTCATTTGTTCAAATATGCCAAACTCTCTCCCACTAGGGCATGTGCCCTCTTGGCACCATGGAACCATACTTTTTTGCACTACTACATCCCAGCATAAACCATGGTAGATCTTTGCATCATTCAAACAACTAACCCATGTAAAATAAATTCACCCATTCTTCTCTATCCTGCACCATGTTTGTTTCCTTCAAGGAGTTTGTACAACTTACCACTTTATTTATTTACTTTTATTATGAAGATAGGGAAATTATGTGTCTTTAATAGATGTCCTAAAGATTTGTTGAAAAAATTAAAGGATAAATGAACAAATGGAAGATATTTACTAATGTGCTTGTGTATGTAGGTGATCAGCTGAACAGTTTTACAATTCATTTAAATAAAACCATATCGTTGACTTTGTTTGTTCTTAAGTATTTGATGATTGGTGTCTCAATTCCATAAGTGCCAAATACAGGAAAGTCTAGTACGCTGATGGATAACCAAAGAAAAATATTAATTTCTAAGCAAATTTTCCCCACCTCTTGTTTTCTCTTCCAATGAAGCCAATCTGGGACCCGCCCTAAGGCTCCGCAGAAATTGTTTTGTCCCATTCGCTGATGATGTCCATGTTGCTAACACTGTTGGGCCTTCTCTGTCCTTCAGCATCAGTTGACATACTAGGATGAGCCCATCCTTCCCGAGGCATTCTCCTTTACTTCTGTCTTCTTGCCACCTTCCTACTGCTTCTTTCTTAGTTTCTTCCTCTACCTGACCTCAAAACATGGGCTATCCAAAGAATTTGTCAACCTTCTTCTCCAGCTTTCTAGCCAGAAAGGTCTCATCCAGTCCATGTCCCTAAATATTATCTATATGATGGGCAGGACATAAATATTTGAGCAAGTCCCTCCACTGAACTCCAGATCCAACAAGATTTCCAGTTGCCCATTTCATATCCCATCACTATCTTGGGAGACACACTTAGTGTGTCTGACACAGAGTTTCCGATTCCAGGCCCGGCCCCACCTCACATCACATGGAAACACTCAAAGTTGTTTCCTTCCCAGACTCTCTCATCTCATTAAATGAAATTTCCATTCACAGACCAGTTCACGACTAATATTAAGGGCCATTCTTGATTCCTTTCTATCATCCACCTCTAAAAATCCACCTTCAAATTCATCTGCTTGAAACCTTGCAATTCATCTGCTTCTCTCCATCTCTACTGCCATCCCCTAGTTCAAATCATCATCATTTTCTACCTGGATTATGCAAATATTCTTCTAATTCATGGTGCTTTCATTCTTTCCCACCTGCAATGTATTTTGCACAGAGAAATTAGAAGGATCTCTAAAAAATACAACCTAGCTCATGCCATTCCTCTGCTAAGAGGTGTTAAGTACCCTTTTATTCTTGGGAAAATAGCCACGCTCCTGACAGATATATCAAGATAACTGCAGTAGACATTTCCCTTAAAAAAGTGGAGGAATGAAGAGCATAAAGCAGTTACTAGTCAATAAAAACACTAAAATCCATGTGATCATGTGTCGTTAGGGCTCCTCACTCAGAAGGCATGGGGTATTCCTTGATGAAGGCCCATTTATGCTCCCTGGACATGGCTCGCTAATGTATTATTCCCTTCCACCTTTGGAAAGACACCCTTTTTCAAACCCTCATAGATCATTCTTGGTACCTGTCATGGTACTTGAAATATTTTATCATGAAATATATTTATATGTAAATTTGCCTGCGAGCAGGGACTGTAATTCATCCTTGTATCCCCCACCTAGCAAAAAGTTACTAATGTAGATACCCAATACCTATTTTCTAAATTATTGTTTTTTCAAAAAGTCCACATATATCTAAAAAATCTATATGTATCTTGGAAGACCCATCCCAGACCATAGTTAGCATTTAGAAGAGGAAAAAGAAAATATCAGTTTTAAGTTGACATGAATAAATTTTTAAAAAATATCTGTATACACAAAATTCTTAAAATGCTGTCTCATAGCAGAGTCCTAACTACTTCAGTTTAATACCAGAAAGGAGCTCTCTGAGGAATGGGTTATTTGTTTTACAATTAAGGCCAATACATTGCTTTTTGCCACTGGCCAACATACAGACATGTAGACATATACAACTTGATGTTCAGATCATAGAGTTCATACACAACAGATCCCTGAAATCCTCCTCTACTTGCTGTGAAGTTCTTCTCATTACACTCCTGTATGGCCATCAAATACTAACAATTATGAGACTCATAATAATAATATCTATACGTGAGTAGATGTCCATGTTATGAATGGAATGTTTGTGTCCCAGCCCCCATTCCCATGTTGCATCCCTAAGCCCCAATATGATGGTATTTGGACATGGGGCTTTAGCGTTAAATGAGGTCATGGAGGTGAGGCCCTCATAATTTTACTGCTGTTATAAGAGACCCCAGAGAGCTGCAAGCCAGGAAGAAAGCCTTCACCAGAAACCAGCCATGCTGGCACCCTGATCTTGGACTCGCAGCTTCCAGAACTGTGAAGAAATTAATTTCTGCTGTTTAATTCACCTATGGTATTTTGTTATGGCAGTCCAAACTGATTAACACACTGTGCAATTTCATTTGATCTTAAGTTAGCTGTGTGAGTAGAGATTACTGTTGACTAATCAGATATATATGGTAAGTTACAGATCAAAGGATTCAGAATCTACCCAAGTTTATTCTGGATCAGGGTGTCTCAACCTCAATACCACTGACATTTGAGGAAGGATCCCTTTTCGTTGGGTGGGTGGGAGGAGGTGCCCTGTGCATTGTAGACTGTTTAACAGCATCTTGCCCTCTACCCACTAGATTCCCATAACACCCAGTTGTGACAACCAAAAATGTCTGTAGACATTGTCACATTTCCCTGGGTGGGCAAAATTATGCTAGGTTGAGAACCACCAATCTAGACTTTCCTGGTACCACTCACTTTGGGAAACACCAGCACAGTTTATGTCTTCTTGGCACTAACTCATGCTGTTTGATGTTCCAATCTGTAAAATCTGTTACTCCAAAAAAACAAATAAAAAATGAAGTGACTGAACATTTTGACAGTTTTTAGCAGTCACCATGTCAATGGAAGGTACAATTTGAGAACAATGCCCTTTATAATTCAATTTCTTTCAATCTGATGCAGCAAATTCATGGGTGGCCCTGGCGGCCCTATCTTTGTTGGTGCCACACTTTCAAGCTCAAAGAAATCCATATGTCACTGTTATACCACGCCTTGTCACCAGTGCCCTTAAGCGAAAGAAAATTTAGACCAGTGGCATTTCATGACAGTCTCTAAAATGTCTTATTTCATATATTTTAAAAAACGATTCAGTCACAGTGGAATCAAAGTTAGCAAATAATTATACGGAAACTGTTGCTACTCCTGAAAAATATGATGACTTGCATTATATGCATTATTTTTGGCTATTTAAGAAACACATATAGTAGGATTGTAGCTATTTTTGTCTATTTTACATTTAGAAAAAGTCAAATATAGAGCCCAATTTGCAATTGGACCTTACAGATTCTTCTGAAATTATAAAACTCTACTATCAAATGCTAATCTTCTTGATATGGACAATATTTTACAAGAGATTTGATCAGATTAGATGAAATTAAGCCTTCAATAGAGCCATCTATTTTTGGTCATATTTTATCAAGATATTCGTGCTTCTGTCACTGGGAACTCCATGAATACACGGAAGAGTGGAAGACTTAAATAAACCTGAAAAACTTCAGTTTCGTTTCACATAAGTTCCAACATATACTAGAAGAGCAATTCTTGAATTTGAGAGCAGTGCCAAGTTTCTGAAAGTATTTCATCTTACACTTCAATTCTGACTGCCAGTCAGTTGATGAGTTATTAGAACTTGCTCCCCTGAAGGACAACACTCTAATTGCAAGGCAACAACACCCAGTTTTGTTCTCAGTGGCCACAGAGGGACCACAAGAGGAAAATTCTGGATCAGGTATAGAGATAAAAGCTTACCTTTCCCCAAACATGTTATAATTGGCAATGGTAAACCTAATTTTGAACCAAACATTGACAGTGAGCCTTCTGAAAATACATGACTTCTATGGGGTATGGATTTTGTTAAGGTCTTTATAAAAATATCTTTATACATTTAGGAAGGTGAATATTTCTCCCACTTAAAAAATGAAAAGCAAGCCGGGCGTGGTGGCTCACGCCTGTAATCCTAGCACTCCGGGAGGCTGAGGCAGGCGGATTGTTTGAGCTCAGGATTTCGAAACCAGCCTGAGCAAGAGCCAGACTCCATCTCTACTAAAAATAGAAAAAAATTAATCGAACAACTAAAAATATATAGGCAAAATTAGCCAGGCATCGTGGCGCATGCCTGTAGTCCCAGCTACTCTGGAGGCTGAGGCAGAAGGATCACTTGAGCCCAGGAGTTTGAGGTTGCTGTGAGCTAGGCTGACACCACGACACTCTAGCCCGGGCAACAGAGCAAGACTCTGTCTCAAAAAAAAAAAAAATTGAGGGCTTTCACTTTTGAAAGAAGACAATGGTATGGAAGCCGTGCCTTCCCACCTCAAGAAAAGGGGCATCATCCTAATTACATGGTTGATTTAATCAGATATTCATCCAAGCATATATCGAGCATTTATTAGAATAATAGCGCTCTACTGTTTTATTGAGTGTTATGAGAGAGGCAGCGATGCTCACTTTATATACATTGTCTTATTGAAATTCCTTTTAAAGAGGAAGACACTGAAGTGCGGAAAGGTTCAGCAACTCACCCAAGTTCTCACACATGAAAAGCAATTAATATCCCTTGGGAAAGAAACTGCAAAATAAGATAAAACTTAACACTTCCCTTTCACATGCCATCTGCAATTTCCCTTCTCAGAGGAAACCGTTGTTAAGTTTTGGTGTGTTCGAATTGAAAAAAATAAATTAAAATAGCATATATTTGTTTATACGGTTGTCCCTTAGTATCCACTGGGAATTGGTTCCAAGGACCTAGAATCCAAGGATGCTCAAGTCCCTTGTATAAAACGATGTAGTTTTTGCACATAACCCAGACACATGGTCCTGTATACTTTAAATCATCTCTAGATTACCTACAATACCAAATATAATATAAATGCTATGTAAATAGTTGTTACACTATATTGTTTTTTACTTGCAATATTTTTGCATTGTTATATTATTGTTCATTGTTATTGTCCGTTTTATTTTTTTTGAATATTTTTGACTTGTGGTTGGTGAATCTGTGGATGCTGAATCTGTGACTACAGAGAGCTGACTGCATACATATGTTTTTGTAATCCAGGGATTTTACTGTCCCATTGCTATTCGTCGTAATGTTTTCATACAACTAGACAACATAGAAAGATTGGTACAGCTCTATCTCATTATCTTATTGAATAATACGTGGGAATCGGTCACGCAATTTTGGAGGCCAAGAAGTCCTGTGATGTGCTGTGTGCAAGTTGGAGAACCAGGAAAGACAGAGGTGTGATCCGTCTGAGACCTAAAGCATGAGAACGAAGGGAGCCGATGGTGTAAGTCCCGGTCTGGGTCCGAAGGTCCAAGAATCAGGAGCGCTGGAGTCTTAGGGCGGAAGAAAAAGGATGACCCGGCTCAAACAAGCAAGTAAATTTGCCCTTCCTCTGCCGTTTTGCTCCGTTCAGGCCTCCACAGATTGGACAGTGCCAGCCCAAGTTGGTGAGGGCAATCTTCCTTACTCAGTCCATGGTTCAAACGCTAATCTTTTCCAGAATTAATGTTTTACCGGCTACCTAGGCATCCCTTTGCCTAGTCAAGTCAACACCTAAAATTAACCATCACAAATGGGTATAAGTTTTTAAACTATTATCCTTTTGATAGACAGGTAGTTTATAAACCTGTTGTCTCTACCTGCAGAGGTATCCAGACATGAGCACTTCTCTCCACCTCCAACTGTGCTATCCTTGTCCAACCCTATTATACTCCTGCGGGTGTCCACAGTGGCCCCCTCCCTGCTCTGCCAGCTGGGGGCCCTACTGTCTGTTACCCGCTCAGCAGCCGGAGAGACCTGATTGAAGCACAAGTCAGATCAAGTCTCTGCTCTGCTCAAAACCTTCTTGTCCTTTCCCATCTTATTCCAAGTAAAACCCAAGGTCATTCCAATGGCCAAACGGCCCCTGCACTCTCTGTTTCCACCCTCATATCTGTCACTTTTCCAACCTCACCTGATTCCTTGCTTTCCCCTAGTTTACTACGTTCCAGCCACACAGGCCTCCCTGCTACTCTTTCAACGTGCCAGCCGCTACCCTGCCTCAGGGCCTTTGCACCTGCTGTTCCCTTTGCCTGGCTCACTGCCCCTCAGATATTCACGTGACTCCCTCTCTTACCTCCTTCCAGTCTTTACTCAAATGTCAATTTTCAGTTAGGCCTTTCTTGACAGCCATATTTAAAGCCACCATATACTCTCTGCAAATTCCCCATTTCCTTCTCACAATTCAATATTCTCTGTTTTAATTCTTTACCCTCTTTACTTCCTTTCTCAGTAAGAATAAAAGCTCTGTGAGGGAAAGAAAAACAAATTTAGATGTTTATTTATAGCTGATTCCCCAAGGCCTTGAGCACAGTAAATGCTCAAAACATGTACAGATGAATAAATGAGTTACAAAGAATGGTAAAATGAACATCCTTAACATTTATCCTACTAGACCCAGTCAAAAAAACAGAATAGAGTCTTAGAAAAGGCAATATTAGCATAAAGGGTAGACAGTTGTGAGTTTATGGACTATTAAGACTCCAAGTGGTCAACACTAGAGATATCTGAGGTGTTTAAAAACAGAATGGCCTCAACTGTTTAAGGAGATATTAAAGGGCTTGGAGAAAATAAAACAAAATAAAAACAGAATGAACATGAGAAATATTCTTTGCAGTAGAGAATTTGAAGAGCAGCTGTTTAAACAGGCAAACTTTTGGGAGTGGGGGGAGGAGGAAGGAAGGGAGGGAGGAAGGAAAAGGGCCGTTGTTGGCGAGGCGCCCAGGATGTACTCAGCCTCAGGCAACTGCGTCAAATGATGCAGCGGAATTCTTGCCATGGTTAAGACACCGATAAATTTAACAGTCAGATTCATCATTGATATTTACTTCCCTCCATTCACTCACAAGAAGACTGAGCCAAAAAATAAACCAGGAAAAAAAATCAACTGGTTAAAAAGAAGTGTAAGCAATGAAGAAAACAAAGGTCTGCGTCGTCCTGAATCCAGGGCCGCCCCACCCCAGTGGTGCCGTAATGTTTGACTGCTAACCATTCGCGGAGGTTCCGACAGGAAGCCTTCATGGGTGTGGGTAAGGGCCATGCTCTTCAGCTCCTGTTTACACCTCGGTCCTGTCAAGCTGGGAAAAACATTCAACCCATCAAACCATCCATTTCAAACCAGACTCAGTGTCAAACGCGGGGCTGTATAATTAAACATAATTAGGAGGAGCTCAACTCCAGGACATTCCTGCAATGCCAATGTCAGATTCATCAAATGTCATTGCATTTGTCAGTGTAATTACATGATGAAAGTTGCTTCAGGTCTGTGACCAAAAAGCACATGCCCACAGGCAGGCAGGCAGGCGCACACACACACACACACACACACACACACATTCTCTCTCTCTCTCTCTCTCCTTTCTCCTCTCTCTCTTTCTCTCCATGCTCTTCCTAAATTTGCTAGGCAGTCTACAGACTTGTCTCTCTCTCACAGGCCCTTCTAGGAGTACTCAAAGGAAGCTACAGTAACAACATCCAGGCAATATGGTTAGGGCAGAAGAGTTTCTAAAGATGACCCGTCTTCTGCAAGAGTTAGTTCTCGGTGAAAACATTGATGCACATTTTGCTATTTCTCTGTGGGCAGTTTTCCAAAGCTATATGTGCCATGTATGCTATTTGTATATTTTAATGCCCCCACTGGAGACCTTAAAACCCAGAGTTGACTCCATGACCAGAAACATTCTTGGGAGGCCAGCAAGAGTAGATGTGCAATAAATAAGAAAAAAGTCAGCTTAAAATGTAGATTACCAAAGATGCAACATGGAAGAGCTCTCTTCATTCAACAGTGAAGGGGTCTGAATATGCCACCCCAGAATATGCCATATTAGCATAAGGATTATTTTGAGCAGAAGGCCATGGAGAAACAACAGATGTAGAACAGAAGCTCTCTACCCTCCCCCATTTGCCTAAAAGCAGGACATAAATTTCCCTTTGTGAAAATGTCTCATATCAGTAAGGGCACAACTACTTCAATCGCCAGTGAGACCTCTGGACTCTCAGCAGCCCAAAGATAGCACCTAGAGAAGTTTGTAGTACATACCTTACTAAAATGACCCTTATCTTCTATTATTTTCCATATATTTCCCTTTCCACAATTTGTCACCCCTTGAGCTCAAAACCCTTTTCTTTGTCATTTTTCTACAAATTTATTGCTCTTTGTTAAAATGGCACATCATGCTCCTGGTCTGACTGCTTCTTGGAAGCTTTTATTTAATTTCTGTTGGGCCCCCATATGCATAGGAAACAAACGTTTTCTCTAGTTAATCTGTCTTTTCATGTTTAATTTCTAGGGTCCCAGCCACAGAACCTAAGAGAGCAGAGGAAGAGTTGTGTTTTTTTTTCCCTCCCCTGCAATAGATACTTATTGTGTCCTATCATATGCTGGATGCTCTTCCGAGCACAAGGCTACCAGGTGGGTTTGAGATTTCAGCTCAACTTGGCTACTCACCACTTGTGGGAACTTAGGCAACTTGCTTGAGCACTTTCTGACATGGTTTTCTCATCTCCAAATGTTCTCGTCTATTCTCATTTAACTATTTCTTTCCGCAAGTTTTTGTGAGGATTATTCTAACTATTATTAACTCACAGTGTCTAGAAGCACATGCATCGGTCACTGTGCCGAGGGCTTTGGAATCTTCATCTTTTTAACTCTCACAACAATCCCAGAAATAGATACTGTTGCTGTTCCCATTTCACAGGTTAAAACGTAAGATGCAGAACAGAAAAAAATTAACGGCCCAGATTCATACAGCTGGTGGGTAACAGGGCCAGAAGAGGAACTCCAAACACAAATTTCCCCTCGTCCTGTTCTACTGTCATTACTTAGCACAGTGACTATGCTTAATAAATAATAGCTCTCATTGTTATTATGCTCTAGACTTTATTTTCTCTGCCTCCCTTACAGGGGGATGGAGGTTGTTTTATAGATTTAATAGAAAACTCCATATAAATGCAATGGGTCCTTCCTATTTTTAGTGTAATCTGGGTTAATTAGGGGTTTTGTCACTAGTTAGTGTATATGAGTTTTTGAAAACAACTCATTAAATACATTCCTAAGCAGGATATTTGCTTGGGGCATTTTCATCAGTCTGCGATTCCCTGCCTGATCCTGCAGCCCAACAAAGCATTCCAGGAAAAGTATCAGGTTCCAGGCTCCCGAAAATGATCCTGTTACCATGTTCTGATGCCAAAAACAGCCGCTTGAATTAACCCTTTTTCAAACACTAAAAATAATCTTATAAATAATTTATCTTCAAGATTAGTTGACTCTGATAGAATCTGAAATAAGTTACACATTTTAAAACCAATAATCCAGAGAGGGTTTCTTAACTTTGGCTTGATTGATCATCCTTTGTTGTGATGGGCTGTCCTGTGTATTGCAGGAGGTTTAGCTCCAGCCCTGGCCTCAGCCCGCTAGAAGCCAGCAGCATGCCCTCCTCCCAAGACGTGACAACCAAAAATGTCTCCAGACTTTGCTGAGTATCCCCTCAGAAAGCAAAACTGCCTGCAGTTGAGACCCGTTGATTCAGAGCAACATTTTGAAATATTTATTTGTAAGGCTTTCTATGAGATTTGCTATCAACTATTTCCCTGATGCTTCTGGGTATTTTTCATGGGGTGGGGGTGGGAGACAGTGATTTAGTGACAATGTGATTGTAGCACCACATCTTCATTTTGGACTCAATGCCTGCCTGCATTTATAAATTTCTATATAAAATTTATACTGCAAAGCAGCCTACCACATACCTCTCTACCACTGATTTATCCATTAAACCAATTTGATACAGTTTATAATCATAATATTAATATTTATTGAATTATTATATTCCCGATTCTATGCACAGGTGTTTTACATACATTGTCTTAATCAATCCTTACATTAAGCCTGTTGTAGCTATTATTGTCTCCACTGTAGAGATGAGAGGAGAGTGGGGCTTAGATTCAGTAAATTGCACAAAGCCACATAGATGGTAAAGGGCCAAGGTGAGGCTTAATGCTCAAGGCTCTCTAACTCCAAGGCCAATATTAACTATAAGCTATGGTTCTTAGTTACGGCGTAACATAGCCATGACATGTGACTCCAAAATAAATAAATGTTCATGGCTGAAGCAGCCTCTTTGAAGCAATCTGTTTATTCCTTAAACAAGTAGTTATGAAGCACCTATGTGCCAATAATTCTCCTATGCACCGGAAGGCCCAAGGTGGGCAGTGCAGAGGAGCTCACATCATGCAGAATCCGCTTCATTGTCATCCACATTGTCTACCTTGTGCCCATCGTCTACCATTGTACCCCAACTCAGACTCAATTCGGAAAAGCTCCAATTATTCCCATGAGGCCAAAACACAACTGTATCTCACCTCAGTACCCTGCACTGTTAGCATCCTGCAAATGTGCATGTTATCATTTTGTGTGAGTATACAAAAGGCTAAAGGAAGCCTTGATCGAGGAGGCATCATGCAACTCTCAGAAAATGGTCCTCTTTGATGTGAAATGCAAACTTTGAACAACCAGTGTCTGACTATATTCCACAAAATTTTTTTCTTTCTGCTCAATCTCTGAATTCAACTTTGGTTGAAAACATCACAGCACTTCTAAATGTTGATGGATGTACAGAATTTTTTTTTTTTCTGAGATTCACTCAAGCACAGAAGTCTGGAGCAAACTAGAACATTTTATACACCAAGAATAGGACCTCATTTCTTCCACAGGCAAAGCTCCTTTGACGTCACTAGTAGGCTGGGAACAAAGGATTAAACTGTGGATAGCAAATTTCAAGTAATTACCTAGCCAATGGCACAGAATGTGATTGACTGAGTCCTTGTGCTTGGCATGTAGATGATTAAATGAGTTTTAATTTGCACATCCAGTGGCAAGACTGCCAAGGAATAAGAAGTAGAAAAAATGGGAGAGAGAAAAAGAGAGAGCCGAGGAGGGAGAGAGGGAGTGGGTAGGGGAGGGAGTGAAAAAAAAGAGAGAAAGAGGGAGACAGAGAGAAGCAGCCCTCCGTCCCTGTTGCCTGGGAATATGGTTAACAGATTGCTAGCATACAAAGAAAAAGTCAGCTAGACGGCTTTAAAAAGCTTCGTCAACAGATTCAAACCTGTTCAGGGACTCTAGGGTGGCGAAAGGGGGAAAATGATGCCCTCACCGTATCTGGAGAAACTGTGTATTTGCATATTTATTGCCACAGGAATTCAAATTTCTTTTTATGGTATTTCCTAACATTTACAGATGGAGCAGAAGTGTGAGCAGTGGGGAGGCAATTTGCTTCTTCCTCATAGGCTGCAACTCAATTCAGGAAAAAGAAAATTCAGCTTTCAAGAGCAATGAGATTAAATTCACAGTGGCTGCTCTGGGCAAGTTCGATTGTCTGCTGTGATCAGTTCTCGTGCCACTTGGCAAGTAGCTGGTGAAAAATAGCAATGTCATCATTTCTTCGCAGCATTTTCTGAATACCCTGCCCCCATGACAATGAGTATATTGGTCAAGTAAGTTAGAAAGCTCTGCCTGCTCTATTTGCCTCTGGAGAGTCACAGTGCACGCTTGTTTCTTAAAGGCTCTGAAAAGACCCGCAATCAAGACAGTTTAATCGATCAGGTTTTCCCAATGCTGTATAAACACAAAACATTTTTATGATGACCCATTTTGTTACATCTGATGGCAAGGGTGTGCTCTAGAAACATTTTAGGAAATTGAGGATTATATGATTTGTTACAGTTTTTGATCACAACTTTTATACTCATATGAACCAAATAGTTAGATCTAGACAGATTAAACAAAGAAGTAATCATTAACCTGTCTCAAATGTGTTACACAGTATTTAGAAATGAGTCGGACTCATGTAAATATGTTAGTTGCCAAATCATGATAGTTTGCATTTAATGCGTACTTGCTGTGTACTCAGTGAATGGAAATGTTATTTCTACTGCTTTGTGTGAGGCAAAACTGCAGGGAGAGGATGGAAAGAAAGATGGAAAGAAGCTAAGGGACAAATGAAGGTAAGGGAGGACTTTGAGTTCTATTTTTCAGTATTTTAATTTCTTGATTTTAAATAGAGTACACATTGTAAAAATATTAGAACAGAAATCCTTAAAATAACAGGTAAAAATCTACCTCTCTTGTGAACTACCCCCTTGCATTAGTTTGCTGTGGTTGCTGTATGGAGTATCACAGACTGGGGGGCTTACACGACAGAACTGTATTTGCTCATGATTCTGGAGGCCAGGTGCCTGAGATCCAGGAGTCAGCAGGGTTGGTTTGTTCTGAGGGCCGGGGGGGGAGGATCTGTTCCAGGTCTCTCTTATTGGCTTATAGGTGACCGTCTTCTCCCTGTGTCCTCACATTGCCTTCCCTCTGTTTGTATCTAAATTTCCTTTTCTTTTTTCTTTTTTTTTAAGAGAAAGGGTCTCACTGTTACCGGCTAGAGTCCAGTGGCATCATCATAGCTCACAGCAACCTCAAAGTCTTGGGCTCAAGCAATCCTCCTGCCTCAGCCTTCTGAGTAGCTGGAACTACAGGTGGGCCCACTACGCCCAGCTAATTTTTCTATTTTTTGTAGAGACGGGAGCTCACTCTTGCTTCGGGTGTTCTGGAACTCCTGGTCTCAAGCAATCCTCCCACCTTGGCCTCCCAAAGTGCTAGGACTGGAGACATGAGCCGCCTCGCACTGCCTTGAATTTCCTCTTTTATAAAGACACCAGTCATATTGGATTAGGACCCACCCTAATGAACCCATTTAACTTAATCGCCTAATTTAAAGACCTGTCTCCAAACGAAGTCACGTTCTGTGGTATTGGGGGTTAGGACCTTAACATATGAATTGGGGGGGCACAATTCAGCCTATAGCACCCCTTTTTCCCACTGCCTATTCATGTTCCCTAAAGGTCCCTGTTGTTTAGCAAGTTTATGTTTCTATTTAAAAATTGTATATATGTGCCCATAAATATTACATAAATGTGTGCTTTTGAAAAAATACGCAAATAGAATCATACTATATACATTTTATGAACTTTTGTGCTTTTCATTTAAAGCTATATTTTGGAGGTTTTTTTTTTTTTCACCTAAACACATGTAGATCCCCATTATTCTCTTTAAGGAAGGCTAAGTCTACTTCTTGACTCCAACCTTAGGGTTGGAACTAGGGAAAGGTCTTGATCCAACACACATCTCTCTTCCACTGGAAAAGGAGTATAGAAGTTAGGTTTCTATGATTGCAAGAAAATTACTCTGGTCAATCTATTCAAGAGGAAATATATTACCAGCTACTGGAATCTCACTCAATCCTCTCAGGACACTGAACAACTTGGATAAGATTTTGCAAGAACTGAGGGAGCTCAAAGGGGCAGGAAGGAGGAATAACTAGAATGACCTTGCCAAGGGTACTGTTTGTTCAGGAAGCTGCTGCCAAAGGCTACGTTCGCCAAGACAGTAACCATTAGCCACACGTGGTGACTGAGCATTGAATTGTGGCTAGTCTGAAAAGTCCAAAATAGATACACACACTGAATTATTTTTTATAATGACATGTTAAAATAATATTTTGAATACATTGGGTTAAATGAAGTGAAATATACGATGAAAACTAGTTAAACCTGTTTATCATTTTTGAGTGGCTATTAGAAAATTTAAAATCATGTGTTGTGTGGTTCACATTTGTGACATGAATTTTATTTCTTTTGGACCACAATCACTAGCCATTTCTTCTTTTCTTGCAGGAGAGCCAGAATTCTGGCAGAAAGAGTCCAGTTGGCCAAGTTTAGGACGTGTGCCTGGTCTCCTGATGGTGCCAACGTGGCACTCACTAATTTCGGGTTTCAGGATTGCACATCAATGCAAGAAGTGATGCTCAAAAGGAAATTGAGGGGCTTAGAAATAAGGGACTAAAAATGCGAAATGTTCAGAATAAAAGGTTGTCCCTGACACATAATAGGCATTTAAAAATGATCGGTTGAAATGAATGAATAAACGAGTAAACACGCAGGGCACAGTTGTAATCAATTTCCCCTTTCACTTTGCTCTCCTTCATCAGGTCCCACTTCCATCGTGGACCTAGAAGAAGTTGCCTTTCCATTTAGAAATAATCCCGTGCTGTTGCTCACATGATTTTGTGCTTTTTGTCTAAGTTATCACTTTGCGGAGGCGTGCGCTAATTGCTGTCATGACTCATTCATCTCGTTCACCAACTCAACCAACTCGTATTGAACTAGTCAAAACTAGTCACAGTCGATCCGGCGACCTCTTCTTTTTTCTATCTACACTCATGCCTTCAGTGATCTCATCCAGTTTCTTAGCTTTAAATACCATATATCATATGACAGTTAGCTTTAAATGTCATATATATTAATAACTCTCAAATTCGTATCTCTAGTCCAGGCTTCTCCTTCAAATTCTAGACTCAGCCAAAAATTCAACTGCCTACTTGGCATCTCCACTTGGATGACTAACAGCCACCTCAAATTCGATTTGTCCAAAATGGAAACCAAACCACTTCCTCCCATAGTCTTCCATGTCAGGAAATGACAGCTTCACCCCTTCAGTTGGCCAAAAACCCTGGAGCCACCCCCCAACTCCTGTCCTTCTGTCTCAATCCACACAGAATCTGCAGGAAATCTTGCTGCCTCTACAGGCAAACGAACCCAGAGTCTGACCCTTTCTCCTCATCTCCAATGCCCGACTCTGGTCCGAGCACCCTCATGTCTCCAGGATTGTCTCCTACCTGATCTTTCTGCATCCGTCCTTACCTGCTAATGATGTAATTTCAACCAGCTTCCAGAAGGTGATTTTAAATACTAACTCAGGTCACCTGCCTACTTAAAATGCTCCAAGGCACACCATTTCATTCACGGTAAAAATCCAAGGCCCTGGCAATGGCTTTCAGTGCCCTAACTGACCCAGCACCACCTACTCATTCCCTCTCTCATCTCCTCTCCCCCTCCTTCTCTTCCTCCTCCTCGCTTGCTCAGGCCTCTGCAGACACACTGGCCTCCTTGCTCTTCCTGAAACATGCCAGGCATGCCTGCCTCCATGTCTTTGCACTATCCCTTTCTCCTCCCTGGAATTCTCTTCTCCCAGATATGCATGTCTATTGTTCGCCTTCCTCAAGTCATTACTCAAATATCCCCTTCTCAATAAGGACCTCCCTAATACTGTATTAATTTATTTGCATTTTAGAAAAATAGTCATCAATGTGGGAAATTTTCATGACATATTCCTTATCGAATAAAAGAGAGTAACAATGTCATATATTCATCAAGACCACTCTTTGTTTAAAATATATGTATATTTATGCATCATTGAAGGGAAGGGAAGGGAAGGAAGGGAAGAACAATTAGTAAGATACACATTAAAATAATAGGGATTATTTCTAGGGGACCTCATTCTTCACCTCAGTATTCTTGATTGCTGTTAACCTACTTTACTTTTCTTTTTTCTATTGCATTTTTCACTTTTGAACATATGACTTGACTAACACTAATAGACTAATTTACTTATATATCTTTTTGTTTTTTGCTTGACTTATCTTACTTCGACGTGAATTCTATAAGAAAATGTATTTCTTTTTCTATTTTGAGCATAGAACATTCCTGACACATAGTAGGTATTCACTATTTGTTGAGTGAATGAGTGTAAGACTCTGAAATGAAAGACCAAGAATCTGCCCTCGAAGGATTTGCAATCTAATGTATTTATCTCTCTAGAAATTGATCCTCTTATAAAATTGCTCTTTGCTAACAATGAATTTCCATTCCTACCTAAGGTGAACTGTGCCCTACTCATTACAAGAAAGGAACTAGTCAAGGTCATTTGAGGGAGAAAATGGGAAATATTTATTTCTTTCACCAAAAGGAGATCTGTTGACTGTTCTCAGTTACTTTTCTGAAAACAGAAGTCTTAGCCCCTCTATTTATATTGTCATGTAAAAAAAAGTAACTGATCTTAGTAGATACTAGATAATGCCCCATATATAACGTTATCATGTCTATATCTCTAACATGGAGAAAACGTGTTTGTGTTTTACGATGTGGAATACTCACCCGTTTCATGGCCTTACCATCTGTCTCCATCTGTGGGATATTTCAAATGACAAAATAACATTAAAATCACCTAAAAGAGTTTCTTTATTAGTTATAAACTTTTACAATTCAATTTAAAAAGTTTATAGTCCTTAACGCTGCAAGAACTGCCATTTTCCAACACACCATCCTGTTCTTCATCATTGGGACCTGACAGCAGCTCTGACCTTTTCTAACATCTTTACTGAAAAGAGAAGATTTGAAAACCAGATAATAAATGACCAAGTCTTTATTGATATTATAATGTGTAATAGTTATAACAGGTTATAGTTATTAGACCATGGGAAATGATGCCTTATTGTACAATTAACTGTTCCCTGGGTGGCAGTTTTTTTACTGACAAAACATTTTTTATGAGTTTTAAAACTTGCAGAGCCAATAAAACCGTACAGGAACAAGTTGGGTTGCATACTGCTCAACACATCATCAGAATTGTCACCCAAATTCAAATGCTAAGACCCGTTAGGGCCACTGCTGACCTCAGAGAAGGAAAAAGCACAGCTAGGTGCTTTAGCTACCTGAATGCTTCTGGGCTCGGGCTCCCTCTTAGGGGGCAGGAAAAACCTTAGGATGCTAAATTAGGCTCATTTTCTGTTGATATTGATAAAGGGAGCACTAGTCTAAGGATTTGTCCAAGGACATCTTGTTCAAAATCAAAAATCATAACTAAGGGACCAAATAGAAGGTCTTTCCTTAGCCCTCCCAACTCACAGTAAATCCATTTGCTATCAACACCACTCTTCACTTGGTAAGTTCAGGTTAGTCTTACCCATCTAGAAACTAATGTCATGTATAAGAAAGAAGGTAATGTCAACAGGCAATGCCTCTCTCCATGTCCTCAAATCCTAATATATTTCCTTTCATTCTTTACAGCACCTAAGACATAAATCGAATACAAGAACTGTTTTGGAAAGTTTAACCATTAAGCTATTAGATTTAACCATTTAATTACTGTGCCATGTAACAAGTATCGATATCAGGTAATGGAAATTCTCCCCTCCTCATCCTTCTTTGTCAAAATTGTTTTGGATCTTTTTTTATTCTTCCAAATGAATTTCACAATACATGTTTTGGGTTTACTGAAAAATCTTGTTCAATGTGATTCCAACTAAAATGTCAATTGTTAGATTAATTTGGAGGAGAATTAATATCCTTACAATATAGAGTTTTCTCATCTACAGATATGATGTCTCTCCAATAAATTCAGGTGAATATAGCTATTAAATATCTCACTACACCTAACAATTAAATACTATTATCCCAAATTATAATAAATGTTATCTAGAAACTTGTACTATACAATGTAATAATAAAGTCAATTCAGAAATTGTCAAAGACATTTTTGCTACACATTGATCTTACTATGCCAATAAGTTTCAGGATGAGATGAGAGATCTGAGTTGTAATAATTTAACTTCCCCTTACACAAAGTCTATTGGACAAGATAACTAGACTTCAACAGTAAGCGTAAATATAAATACAAATAAATGTAGTGTTTGGCAACTGCTACTTCAAAAGAAAAGAAAATGTATGGGCAAGGAAATGATGGTTGTATTATTTTTACTTGAAAATGAATCTCAGTTCTACAAATGGCAAGGTTCTGTGTTATAATGCGAAGTCATTTGGATTAATTTTCTGCGAAGGTAACTGTTAATTTTATTAGCTAGTGGGGTCATATCTTATTTTTTCAATAAACAGCCTGTTTATTTCTTGGAACAGTAAATGTTTTGCATCTGCTGTAAAAAGATTTTATATAAAGCATCTCCAGAAAAAGTTTTTTGGAGCAAATAATTTTCAAACTAAATTTCCAATTCCAGAATCTTGTGGGAGTTGAGATTTACATCTCTGTGGTTCAATAACCAATGACATTTTCACTTTGTTTGTTTATTGATCCTGGCTCATCAAAAGGAAGAAAATATAAAATTTAATATTTGGGATGGTCCAAAGTTTTTTTAATAAATAAAAAACCTACAGCCATAAGATCACCAAACATCCAGCCTGAGCAAGAGTGAGACCCCACCTCTACCAAAAAGTAGAAAGAAATTAATTGGACAGCTAAAAATATATATAGAAGAAATTAGCCGGGCATGGTGGCGCATGCCTGTAGTCCCAGCTACTCGGGAGGCTGAGGCAGGAGGATCGCTTGAGCCCAGGAGTCTGAGGTTGCTGTGAGCTAGGCTGACGCCACTCGCCCCAGGCAAGAGAGTG
>CAUYSK010046624.1:0-45172 GCA_963575035.1 Avahi laniger
CACGCATCCACAGGCTCACACACGCGTCCACATACATTGTATGCACCCCCACTCACACACGCGTTCACAGGCTCACACACACGCGTCCACACACACTGTACGCACCCCCACTCACACACGCATCCCCAGGGTCACACACACGCGTCCACACACACTGTACGCACCCCCACTCACACACACGCGTCCACACACACTGTACGCACCCCCACTCACACACACGCGTCCACACACACCGTACGCACCCCCACTCACACACACGCGTCCACACACACTGTACGCACCCCCACTCACACACACGCGTCCACACACATTGTACGCACCCCCACTCACACACGCGTCCACAGGCTCACACACGTGTCCACACTCACACACACGTGTCCACAGGCTCACACAAGTGTCCACACACTCACACACGTCCACACACATGTCCACAGGCTCACACACACGCGTCCACAGGCGCTCACACACGCATCCACAGGCTCACACACACGTCCACAGGCTCACACGCGTCCATACACTCACACACGTCCACAGGCTCACACACACACGTCCACACACACACACACATGTCCACAGGCTCACACACGTGTCCACACTCACACACACGTGTCCACAGGCTCACACACGTGTCCACACACTCACACACGTCCACACACGTGTCCACAGGCTTACACACATGTCCACAGGCTCACACACACTTGCCTGTGAATAGTGGACACCTGGCTCTGACTCCCCTGCAGGAACCTGGCGATGCCGGAGCCCAAAGTCCCTACTCTGTCCGCCGTGGGCTTGGGGAAGGCACAAAGCAAGGTCTCACGGTGACGGAACATTCCGAATCGGCCTTACCAGGCGCTCAGAGCACGCCAGGCCTGTGCCACACGGCTTCCTCGAGGCCCTCACCCCACTGGCGGGCGCCGTCCTTGTCTCCCTTTCAGATAAGGGCACTAAGGGGTCGGGGGCTTTGCCCGTGTCCCTGCCCTTGCGAGAGGGCTGGAGCTGTCCCACTGCTCTGTCACCGTCGACTGTGCCCTGCAGGCTGAGCTCCCGCGCAGGTTTGCGGGTACTGGGGCTGGACACACGGCGTCCCGCTCGGTCTTCGTGACACCTGGGAGGTGGGAGCTGGGACTTGCATGAGCGAGGCTCCGTGGGGCTGCCCTGCAGGGCACCCGACGTGCGGGAGCCCCAGGGAGGGCGTGGCTCCAAGGAGGGTGCCACCGGCTCCCGGAGCAGGGGAGGCCGTGAGCCACACAGCGCGTGGCCAGCAGCACCCACGGCCCGAGGCCCTGAGACCGCAGCTCGCCCAGCTGGCTGAGGGCGGGACGCTGCTGGAATCCAGCTCTGACGCCCCCAGGCCGGGCGTGGACAGGGTGACCCCGCGACTCCGAGCAGCACCAGGATCTTTGCTCCAGAAATGGGCTTGACGGGCTCTGGCTCCATCCCATCTCCGCCCCGTCCCTGCCTCGACCAGAGGGCAGACGGGGGAGGCAGTGAGATTTTTTTGTAACGTCTGTATTTAGATTTAATTCACATGCCAAATTCGCTCTTTCAGAGTGTACGATTCAGTGGTTTCTGTGCATTCGCGGAGTTGTGCAACCGTCACCACCGCCTAATTTCAGAGCATTTTCGTCTCTCCCAGACGTACCCTCTGCCGTCACCCGTCATCCCTCCCCACCCTCCCAACGCCGCCCCTGGCAGCCAGCCTGCTTTCCCTCTCAGCGGATTTCTCCGTCCCGGAGGTTTCATGTGAACGGAACCGCGCGGTGATGTGGTCTGTCGTCACCGGGCTCCTCCACGCAGAGTGACGTCTTCACGTCCGTCCACACTGCCGCCCGCGTCAGAGCTTCATTCTGACGGCTGAACACGTTCCACGGTTCGATGGACCACGTTTGGTTTGCCCACGCTCCCGCTGACGGAGGCGTGGGCTGATTCTACTTTGGGGCTATTCTGATTAAGGAACCTTTGTGTACAGTTTTCATGTGAACAAGTTTCCGTTTTTCTAGGGTAAATAACTGGGAGTGAGATCCCTGGATCTTACAATCACCCTAGAGGCACCATTCTGAGGCGTGGCCACACCGTTGTCCACAGTGGCTGCCGCGTTCCACGGTCCCACGGTGGCAGCGTGTGAGGTTCAAGTTTCTCCAGACCCTCCTGGACACCTGCCGTTGGCTGTCCCCAACCTCGCGGGTGGGAAGCGGCATCTCACTGCGGTTCGAGCACCTTTTGAGTGTCTTCTCAGAAGCAATGTCTACTCACATCCCCTGCCTAGTTTTTAACTGGACTTTTCTCTTTTTATTATTTTGTGAAAGTTCTTTAGGAATTAATATTCTAGATCCAGCTCCCTTCTCAGATATGCAGTTTGCAAACATTTTCTCCCGTTCCGTGGCTAACCTTCCCACCTTCTCGGTGGTGGTATTTGCAGCACAAACATTTTAATTTTGAGAAAGTCCAATTTATCTATTTTTTCTTTTGTCATTTGTGCGTTTAGCGTCCTAGCTAAGAAGTCATGCCTAACCCAAGGTCACAAAGATTTATTCCAGTGTTTTCTTCTGAGAGTTTTATGGTATTAGCTCCTGTATCTAGGGGGTTGGTCCTTCCTGAGCTAATGTTTGCGTACAGCGTGAGGTAGGGGTCTGACTTCGGTCTTCCTCCGCATATGGACGTCCAGCTGGCCCAGCCCCGTGAGTGGTGAGGGTTGTCGTTTCCTCTGAACTATCTCAGGCCCGTGTTGAAGATCAATGGACCGTGAACACGAGGGTTTATTTCTGGACTCGCACCCTCATTGCATCCACTGGTCTGCACGTCTGTCCTGGTGCCAAGACCACCCGGGCTTGGCCCCTGAGGCACTGGAGATCAGGACCTGTGAGTCCTACAGGTTTGCTCTTTTTCAACATTGTTTATTCTGGGTCCCTGACTTTCCACGTGAGTCTCGGGATCCGCTCGGCAATTTTGGCAAGAAAACCAGCTGGGGTTGTGATAGGGATTGTGCTGAATTAGGGATGAGATTTTAAAACCCTCTGGCAGGTGAGACCTGCTGTGCCCCTGCCACTCGGCCCCGCGGACCGAGCCCGTGTCCGGCACCCACCGGGCTCTCGGGACCGCCTGTGCACCCCGCTCTCAGACCGCTGGCCCGTCTGCCTCTCGGTGGGTCGGCCTTTGATTTACTCTCTTTTGTTGTTTTTTAATCGTCTTTTTCTGACATGTAAGTGGCCAGTTTTCTCCCAGTTTTTCACTCGTTCACGTGTGTGCTGTTTGTGTGCTTTGGCATCGGGACCCTTGACAACTCGCTTCACGTGGTCCGAGACGCCAATCTCCTCTGCAGCTTCCTGTGTTTCGAGTCATTCTTCAAAAGGCCTGGCTCGTGTGGAATTGCGTCGTTAAAACGTCCTTCGTGATTTTTTCTGCTGCTTGGTTTTCACGCTGAAGCCTTTGATTGGAGGTAGAGACACCACGTGTCCGAGTGCAATGGGCCGGCCGGTGGTGCCAGGACCATTCTCCTGAAGCCACCTTCACCACCAAACAGGGACTGCGGTGGCTTTGTCGGCACGCTGGCATGCGATGGCCTCTCCTCTCCTCACTGCCCCGCAGAACTGTGCTAGGATCAACTGGGTGTTTATTTCCCGCTAGGAACTTTAGACTCATTTAGCTCCAAAAAAAGTGTTCTATGGGAAAGGGGGCTCGATTAACTGAGCAACTTCATCCAGGGGACGGGCGTGTGACAACACTGGGGCCTCCCGTTCGGGGTCAGGGTCCTTCCATTCATTCGCGTGTTCTGAGCCTCCCGGAACTTGCCTTGACGTTCTCTCCATGGAGATCATGCACATTTCTTAGGTCTTTTCCTAGATACCTTTTTTATTGCTGTGATAAATTTGATCTCTCATTATATTTTCTAGCTGATCATACATGGGAAAGCCAGTGGTATTTAAATATTCCTGCTCTATCCAGTCATCTTGCTGAACTGTTTTTATCCTCTTGAATTGTCCAGACAGACATCACATTGACTACAAATATTGATCATCTTCTCTGCTCTTTTTCAATTTTCATGCCTTGTTTTCTCTCGCTAGTCTAGATGCATCGGCTCAAACCTCCAAAACATGTTCAGTCCTAGTGAGTATCTCTTACTTCTACTCTAATGGGAATGATTTTAAAGTTTGCCATTATGGTAACGCTGCCGTTGAGTGTGTAACCGTCTAAAGAAGGGTCCCTGGTCCTGACCTGGAGTTTCTAAGAGGACATTTCTTTCCTTCCTTTCTGACACCAGGTTAGATTTTGGTGACAGCTGGAGGCAGGGAGGTCACGTAAGCTGTCTCGGGCTTGGTTTTCCTTGCTGTAAAATGGACACGAGAGCACCATGTGTTCAGTCGGAGTACTGGCGCCCTTGGGCACGGCTGGCATCACGCTGCTCCCCCTGTCCAGCCATAGCAGCCACTGTCCTTCCTGCCAGCGCTAGCCGCGCACACACAGCATGCCTGGTGGACTGTGCCGCTCCCCCAGCCCAGACAGGACGGAGGCTTCTGCTTGTCCTTTGCAGAGCCCACTGCCTCTGCGGGCTCCTCGCGTCCCCCCCCGTGACCAAGAGAGCTGCCGAGTGGCCTTCAGAGGAGGCGGCAGGGCCAGGAGCTCCCAGGCTTCCTGCGGCCCCAGAGGAGGGCAGCCCTCCTGGCCCAGGAGCTGGAGTGCACAGCTGGGTGTCTGCATGCACGAGGGCAGGGACAAGAAAGACCCTCACCCGCAGAGCCGCTCCTGCAGACCCCAGGCTCACAGGACGCCTCTCCGCTCCTGGCCAGGGGGTCAGTCTCCAGGCCAAGGCGAGCCCGGGCTGGGGTCCTGGGCGGCTGAGGAGGGAGATGCCAGGCGAAGGAAGCAGGAGCACCCGGCCCGCCAGGCGTCCCCTCCTGCTGCGTCACGGGGCGGGGGACGCAGCCTCCACACAGCCTTGCTGTCCCGGGCCACCAGCTACGGATGTTCCAGCGGAAACCTGGAATTGCACAGAGACCGGAACTGACGTGGCCGCCCGCCAGGAGAGGCACCTGGGCCACTTACCCCTGAGCGCATGCTGCTGTCCCAGGGGCCACAGACCCCAGCGGACGGACTGGTGGACGGCCACCCCCGCCCCTCCCCAACCTGAAATGCAGGCGCGGCTTCCGCCAGATCTGTCCTTCCTGCCGGGATCTCCAGAGCAGATTTTGTTTCATGCTGTGATCACTTTGCCATCCTGAGTCGGAACAGGAAGGGTGGAGGCAGGAATCTGGACGCGTCTTTTACCCTTGAGCACGCGTGGTCACAACCAGCAGTCCTGGTCTCCCGCCAGCACCTGCCGCCGTCAGGATGGGGCAGGGCATCACACTCAGGGCCCAGACACTGCTTGTCTCGCGCGGGTCCTTCACTTTCCTGCCCTTGGGACACAGGGGCGTGACGCTTTTCAGGGGCTGTCCACGAAGGGGAGGCGAGCTGAGCCAGGGTGCCCCGACAGCAGGCCTGTGAGCACAGCACGTGGGTGCGGTCCTAGTGCCCACCTCCCATCACGCTGGGGTCCACTGCACGCTGGAGACCCTCTCTGAGAAAACTCCAACCTTCACACTGCCAAGTTCGGACTCAGAGCCTCTGGCCTGAGCCAGGCTGCAGGAGGCAATGCTCAACCCCAGTAAATAAAGCTGGAATGGTGGGATTCTGGCAGAGCAATGGGCTGGTGGGATGGAGACTTTAGCAGAGTGGCCACATAGACCACCCCTCGCTCAGGACACACCCCAAATTCAGTGAAAGCCCTTGTACCCATGTGATGCCCTGGACCCTTTCCAATCAGGCAGGAGGAGCAGTTCCCAACTGCTTCTCCAACATGATGAACTCCTGTGCATACGTCAAAACCCAATTCAGGCATCACCTCTGCCTTCTCCCCAAGACGGGCACCCACAGCACCTCACCCAATCCCCTCCCTGTGTGTGGAACGTGGTACTGGAGGGTCCGTTTCTTTGTGTTTCCCCACGCTTTGCATTTTCACCTTTGTATACCAGGTGGGCACAGGGTGGAATCCTCAGAAGTTGGCTGGGAATGGTTGGAAGAGTTTCACATTCTCTCAAACAAAGGCAGGTGCAAAAGGCGGGGGTCTCTTCTCGGCACTGCCCCGCCCTGGTGCAAAGGTTGCCCTCCTGTTGATTTGGAGGGTGTGCCATGCTGGGGTCGAGGAGCAGTACCCACCAGCCCGAGCCTGTGCCCACCTTCCCCTGGGGCAACCTCTCCTGCCCGGGCCAAGGTCTTCTGTTCCCCCCCACAGGAAGTCATCATGGACACTCCCCAGACTCACTGGCCATTACCCCAGGTCCAAGGAACTTGCAGGAACCTTCCAGAAATTCCCCCTTTATCTCCCGAAGCCCATCTGGTTCCATTTAAGGGCTGCATTTCCTCCCGCTTCCTGTGCCGCTCAGCTGGGCCTGTCTCTGGGCTTGGCATCCTCTGCTTTCTGGGAAGGGATGAGCCCAGGTGCAGCGGGGGCCTGGGACTGCCCCCACCTCGCCCCAGCCCTGTCCCCAGATCCACGGTCCCTTAACTGTGAGTTCCTGACGGGCACAGATCCCGCCCCTCGCGAGGAGAGAGACCTTCTATCCCTCGAGGCCCTGGCTCTGCTCTCTCCAGCTTGGACAGCGCCTTTCCCGCGGGGCCCAGCTGGGGTGGGAGGGGCTGTTGGTTTTCCAGCCGGTGTTTCACGGCGCTAAATCCGCTCTCTTAGGATTAGCCACGAACTGCAAAGCCCGCAGACTGGCTGGGCCTGTTCAATTCCAAAGGTGCCCCCCTTTGCGGCTCAGCACCCTCCAGCCAGCCTCCCCTTGGGGGCGTCGTCACCATGTCCCCTCTGCTCGGTGCTCTGTGCCCACCAGGGTGAGCAGGGAGGAGCCCCCGGCCCTGGGCATTGCGGGCCCCGTGGTTATGCCCCCCAAGCCCTTCAGCAAGTCGGGGGAAGCAGTGGCCTCGGCCGGCAGGTGGTGAGGGGACCCCAGGGAGGGGACGCTCTTGGGTTCTATCACTCATGACATGAGAATGCCCAGGCCCGTCACACAGCCGGGCCTGACTTCCCCATCTGCGCGGTGACGGCGTGGGCGCACTTCACGGAGCGTGGGTGCAGCACTCGGGAGCGGGAGGACCATGTCCCCGTGGAGAGCGTGCGGGAGGCGACTGCAGGAGGACCCGCCGCCAAAGCCGGGAGACGGCGTCAGAGGGAAGAATCCAGCGTGTGCGGGATTACGAGCCACGTTAGTCATCGCGGGTGGAAGGCAGCCACTTGCTCACGTGATCCTTGTCCTCACCGAAGTCGTGGTCATCAGATGTTGGCGAGAAACCTGGGGATACAGTTCTTTTTGTTTGGGAGTCCAGGCCTGTGGGGAACACGGAAGGTTCTGTGACGTGGGGGCCAGAACCAGACGGAGCGACCGGTGCGTTCGTTGCTGCCACGGCGCAAGGCTGTGCGGCCGGCTGGGGCGGGGGCAGTTCTTGGCCTCTGGGTTTTGGGCGGATGCCTGGTGCATCCTGCCCTTGGCACCGGGACTCTGGATTTGGGGTTCAGACTCCTCAGAGCAGAGGGACCGAGGGCCGGGGTATCCGGACCAGGCCCAGCTGACCCCCCTGCGGTGAGAGCTCCGTCCTGCACCCCGCTGGCTCCAACCATCCGATTTACCTGCTCCCACGACACCCCTTTCCCTTTGTGGAAGGTTCCGGCTCAGATGGGAGTGCTGTGCCCCCGGATGTCCCCTCAGGGTCTCAGCTGCCCCATCCGCTCCTCCTGTCCCTCCACCGTTCGGCGTTTGTGGCCCTCCCAGGAGAGCCGCACCCTCTGGGTCCCACAAATGCATGTCGGGCTGTCTGGATGCTGCGGAACGTCACAGGGCAGCGGCCGGCTGGCGGGTCCTCACTGCAGCACGCAGAGGGATGGTGGCGGCACTCCCGTCCCACAGGCGGGAACACGGAGTCTGGCGGGATCGGGCTGGGGGCGAGAGGCTGGTCTGTGACACCAGAAAGGAGGACTCTGGCCCTCACGGGGCACCTCCCCTCTGAAGGTTGTGTCCTCCCTAAGCAGGTGGTGACCCTGGGGACACCGTGTATCACTGTGGTCCTGACACCGCTCGAGGTGGCGGCTTAGGGGACCTTCTCGAGCAAACTCACCTGATGGGGCCATCCTGGCTGCTGGTGCTGCTCTCTCGGCCGCCAGGGACCGGGCACCTCCCCGAGACCCTGCCCAGTCCCAACAGCGGTCCCAGCGAGTGGGGTGTAGCCCCCCACTGTGCCGGCCTGCAGGTCAGCACAGCGTGAGGAAAACAATCTCATCCCTGCGGCTCCCCCAGGGCCCCGGGGACTCTTAACCCCAGGTGAGGGCGTGTGGAGGCTCCTGGGCCACCCCACCCCCGATGCAACCCCACCCACGACACAGCCCCACCCCAACGCAGCCTCCCCACCCACGACACAGCCCCACCCATGACGCAGCCCCACCCCGACGCAGCCTCCCCACGGGAAAGGACGTGTCAGGCTTTGTGGTTCTGGGTCAGGGGAAATGACACAGGTGCCCCCACTCTCTGGTCTCCAGGACAACCGTTAACACCAAATGCTCCCAACACAGCAAAAGTCCTAAAGTTCTACGACTTCCCACCTGGTCTGGAGCAGTCGGATTCCTGCCTCCCGACCTCACCTGCGGCGCCCTTGTGCCTCTGACCCGGGGCTCAGTCGATCCAGGCCGGAAAGCAGACCCCGCTCAGCCCTGGGTGGGAGGGGGCAGGGGAACTTCCCCCTCGTCTGAGGGGAGCTCGGGTGGGAGCACACGCTTTGCGTTTCCAGAGGAGGTGAGGTCTCCCGCCAGGGCTGTTACAAACGGAAACACCCTGCGATTCCAAATCTTCCCAAACCCAGTAGGGGCCCAGCGGGCACAGGCCTTGGCTCCTGGGCCCGAAGTCCCCTGAGCATCCTCCGGAATCTCTGTCCCTGTGGCCGGTCTGGGGCCCTCTTGTAGCTGCTGGGACTTCAGCATTGATGTTCTGGGGTCCAAATGTGTTCGCGTGGCAGAACCAGCAGTCGGAGGCGGAAGGTCCCTCCAGGACGCCCAGCAAGACCCTGGCTTGATAGGGAGCCGCAAACGTTCTCAAAAGCAGCTGTGTCCTCGCCAACCTTTACAGCCAAACAGTAATCAGTGCACAAAAGGAATGTGCTAGAAGATGTTCCCAGCAGCATCATTTACCTTGAAGGGCAGAGCCAGCTCCACGTCGGACAGAGTAGTAACTCCACATGCAGCCAGGTCAGCCCTCGGAGAAGCGGTGCGCAGCCACCGGACGGCGTGGGAGGAGGTGTGTGTCGCGCGAGGGGCGATGCTCGTGGTGAACGCTGGGGGTTCACGGTCGTGTCTCCTGAGTCACCGGATCCAGCTGGTACAAACCAGCTGAGATTAACGGTTCGAAACGTCATGTTCAGATGTTTCTGCCGTGATTGCGTTTCCCTCGTAACGGGCTGTGTTTATTCAACGATAATAATTGTTGCTAATCGTAACGCCACACATCTTTACGACCGCGTTTTAAATGGTGGCCAAGGGGTTCCTCAGAGGCATGTGCTGGCCGTGAATCTGAGCACGTTGGCCGGGAACTTACGTCCACGTGGACTGTGGGTTTTGTGGCCCCAGACTGGCCGGAAACCACCCTGTGGGAAGACGGTGGTTTGGGGGGAAGAGAGTGAGCTCGTGTCCCCGAGAGGACCAACCTCCCGCCTTCCAGGCCGTGTCCAGGAGGCAGCTCCGGATGGACGGCCGTGGGGGCACGTCCCCGTGGTCCTGGCCTTGGGTGTTCCCCCTTGGGTCCTGCTAGGGCAAGTGTGAGACCTGTAGGGCCGGCTGGAAACCCAGGCAGCAGCCGGCCGGAGGCCGAGCACCTTCATCCCTGGGAAACCTCTGAGTTCACGCTGAGGCCCTCGCCTGGCTGGACGAGGCCACCCAGGGGCTGGAGCGTCACCTGCTTCACGCCAGACACCAGCTGCAGGGCGCACATTTGCCCACCTCCTCCTCAGCAGCACCCGGCTTGGCGCTCGATTGAGGCGCTGGTCCTTGCAGCCTGGCCACGTGGCGCACAGCTGACCGTCCCACCGTGGGCGCCCGGACGGAGCAGGTGCAGGCCACAGCAGAAAGGGACAATGCCACGAGGGGCTCGCGGACTCCTCCCTGCCCTCCCCCCACCTCAGCGCTCCCCGGCCCCCGCTTCCGTGGCGTCTCCCTGCACAGAGGCCCCAGAAGGTCAGAGCTGGCGTCTTTGAATCCACACACCGTGCCTTTTTCCCCCAAGAAAACCGAGGCCCCACGGCCAGTCTGGGGCAGGTGTGGGCCAGCACCGGCACGCCTGTCCTGTACGCACACAAGGGGGCACGCGAGGCCGGCCCGGGCGCGACGGGTCACTCCCTTGTTTTCGTGGTGTTCGCGAGTCCCCGCCCTCCGCTCTCTCGCGCGATTATTCCAGACGTGTGAACGCTGACAGCTTCCTGGCAGCAGCTGCCTGCAGCTGCCCTCGCTAATAGGGATGCCAATCCCAGTTTCTCGATATCAAACAGCATTTCGTGGCTCCGGCCCCAGATGGCAGGAGCCGTGGCTGGCACGACCAGGTCTGCTGGAGGAGGGTGTGGTTTACGAGGAGCATTTGTGCAGAGTGGCCAGAGCTGCCACCCCCCAGAGACTCTGAGGCTGCGGAGACCTGAGTAACCTCCCCCCGTTGCCCCAAGCTTCCGTGACCTTGGCAAGCACTTGAAGGTTGGCGGAAGGACGACCCCAGGCCCTGTCCCCCCCACCAGGAGAGTGCATGATGGTGCGACTGTCGATGGTCCAGGCCCAGGAGGGGGAGGACAGGCTCATCCTTGGGAGGTGGAATGAATGAATGCATGAATGAATGAATGGGGCAAGACATGGCCGAGTGTCCTGCATTCCTGCTCCCACCATCAGAGCCACCTGGTGGGTTCGCTGTGGATTGAAGCTCCACTGGCCCCCGGCCACGCTGATCTCCTGGGCGTTGTGCCGACTCAGGGAAGGGGGCCCGGCTGCCCCGCCCCCCTCGTCTCCCGGATCAAATCCAGCGCTGGGCAGCCCCGGTGCTCTCTGGACGGGTCAGCCCCTTCCCCTCCCCACTGCCGGCCTTGCTCCCTCCTTGACAAAGTCAGGGGCTTCCCGTGGCTCAACTGCTAAGTAAGCCACGGCCCAGGCGTGGCTGTGTGTCTGCCCGCAAACTGCCGCTCGGAGAGTTCCAGAATGCACGAGGGCCACGCTTCCCAGACTGGGGACACCTGCCCCCAGGACGGGGTCAGGAGCACCGCCTCTGCCCAGAGAGTCTGTTTTCTGCTGTTTGATGATAAAAAGTTAGAGGTCACTCAGGCGTGTGCACGGCGTGTCCCAGGGTGGGAGCGTGTCCCACAGGCGTGTGCATGGCGTGTCCCAGGGTGGGAGCGTGTCCCACAGGCGTGTGCATGGCATGTCCCAGGGTGGAAGAGTGTCCCACAGGGCATGTGCACGGCCCGTCCCAGGGCAGACGGACCCTGGCGTGCTGAGAATTCTCGAATCTGCAGTTCCCAGGCCTGCCGGGGGCCAGGCCCGTGCTGTCATCTGCCGTCTTGGCCGGCGGAGGGTCCGTGCGTGTGTCATCCGGCGGCAGAGGGGCCTGTGCGGTGACTCAGAGGCGTTGAGTCATCGCGGGACGGCCTCTGCATCTGGCTCCTTCCTCGTCTGTTGCCTCCGCCTCCCTCCTGCCTTCCATCCGCCGACCGAGGGGGAAGACCCGGGTCACGCTTGTGCCCCGGACACAGCTGTGCCGGCCTCTGAGGGCTGGAGCTGCGCTGAGACCGCCTGCGTGCCTGGGCTTGGCCCGCAGTGCTCGCCCCAGCTCCTCCCTGGGAGGGCACGTCCACCCCAGACGCACGCGGCGGCTTGCGGCCAGCCCTTCCTCCAGCCCCGGACCCCACTGCCCTACGGCCACCCTAGCGGACTGCGGGAGTCCCTGTCACGGCACGGAAGGGCAGGCGAGGCCCAAACCCAGGGCCCAAGCAGGTGTGGCACCACCGTGTCGGGTGGGGGCTGGGCTCGGTTTCCCCTCAGGGACGATGATGCAGACGTGCTTGTGGATGTCCCATGCTGAACACCTCAGCCGTGCGCCCCTTCCTGTGTGTGTGCTCAACTCTGATTTTAAAGTCCATTTAAAATGTTTTCAAGAGAACAAAATTCTCGCTCTGCCCCTGGCCATTTGACCTGGGCTAAGTCACGTCCCCGCCTCCTCCCGCGTGACAGGGACAATAGCGTGGCTTCTTTCCTAAGAAACGCCACCGCTGTTCTCAGCCCAGAGCCTGGCCACTCACTCGGTTGAAAAGTTCTGCTGCTGGAAGCTGCCAGCAGAAAAGAAGCCAAACTCTTATAAAATAATATAAAGAGGTTTATTCTGAGCAAATGTGAGGACCACGGCCCGGGGCCACACCCAAGAGGCCTTGAGCAAGTGGACTCGCCGTGGCTGGGTCGCAGTTTGGTTTTATACATTTCAGGGAGACGGGGCTTACAGGTAAAGTCACAAATCAGTACGTGGAAGATGTACATCGGTTTGGCCCGAAAAGACAGAACATCCCAAAGCAGAGGCTTACGTGTTACAGGTGGCCTTAAAGATTCTTTGATTTGTGGTTGGTTAAAGAAATGAAACTTTGTCTAAAGGCTTGGAATGTTTTAAGTTAAGATAAAGAAGTCTGTTCTTCAGAAATGAGCCACCGGCCACATCCCCAGACTCGTGAGATCTGTTAAATCGTGGACCTGCAGGTGTGGTCCAGGCCCCGTCGCGTGTAGCCCTCGGCCTGTCAGTGAGTTATTGACACGAAGGACGTCTCCAAGAAGACGGGGCGTGACGAGGCTTCTGACCTCCCTTCTCATGGCAGCAACTCAGCATTAGGGTGTTTCTGGAGTCCCCTTGGCCAAGAGGGGTCCATTCAGGCAGCTGGGGGCAGGGCTTAAGATGTTATTTCAGTTCACAACCACAACCGCCCCAACGCGAGAGCCCGCTGTCCCTTCCTGGCTGGGGCTTGGTTCCTGTTGAAAACGTTCGTCCATCAGCTGCGTCAGGGCACCAAGGGGAAAGTTCTTGGCAATATTTGGGTTTAAATGTCGTGGGGTCCCACAGAGGGCTGAGACCAAGGCTGGGAGAGGAACCGAAATCTCTCCCTGGGTGCCCATCACCAGCTGGAATGTGAGGGTGACCGAGAAACAAACCACGGTCCCTCCTGCCGTGGCATGTCCCGTGGCCACCGGAAGCAACGATCACTGGCACACGCCACAGCACAGGGTCTTGGGATACGCGAGGAAGGGAGCCATCACAGGGGGCCACACGCTGGGCAACTCGCCACTCATGGTGCCCAGGATGGGCCGGTCCGTGGAGATGGCAGATTCCTGGGTGCAGGTGGGCGGGGGTGGGGACAGAGGGACGGCCCATGGGGCGTTCTTGGGGGGATGACAGTTCTGGAATTAGTGGTGATGGGCTTTGCAAATAGGCTAAAAAACACTCAATTGCACACTTTAAAAGGAAGAATTTCATGGCACGTGAATTAAATCTCCATAAAAAACAAACCTCTAAATTCAAAGGTGAGAACTGCTTCCCCGCCCAGCTCTGTGCAGGGACACAGGTGGGGACCAGCTGGCTGTCTCCTTGGGGCCCCCTGAGAGCCTGGAGCCACCCCACCAGCCCTGCATCCCTCCACAGCTCTGGCCCCTTCCTTCCTGAATCATCCGGGGTAACCGCGATTTCTTGTGTCATTAGCAGGCGTGAGAGGTTTTGAGAATTGCAAAGATGAAGTGAGAATCCTCAGCCCTAAGCTGTGGACCCGGCTCCGTCCTGGGGGAACAGCCTGTCCTGTCCGTTTGACTTTTTCTCGTGCTGAGCATTTCTTAGTGAAGGAAACTGAACTCGGGTGAGCCCCGGGCTCCCGTCTCTGCCTGGGCCTGGGGGGTCCCGCCCTCTGCCTCCCACGGGGGCTTCCTGGCCAGGTGACCATGCAGGTGACGGCCTCCCTTAGAGTCTTTGTTTTGACAAAAAAACCAGGAATTCTGCTATGAGGAGGGAATCCAGAGCATTTAGGGATTTCAATCCGGAGCACGTCCGCACCTTTTCATTTTCTCGGGTAACTGGCCGGGGCCACCTGCAGGAGGGTCCACCCCCGCGGATCCCGGCAAGGTGCAGCGGGCACTGCCCGAGGTTCCAGGAGGGTGATGGCAGGGGCCCATCCCCGTCTCCCTCCCTCGCTGCCCGCAGGGCCCAGGTCTGTGGGGTCAGTCCCTGGAGGGTCAGAGCCCAGCAGAAAGGCCACTGGGCGTTGTGCTCGTAGCCAGAGCACGCGCCCCACCCGCCACGGCTTCAGGCCCTGGGCCCAGCCGCCTCCCCGCTGGAAGCTCCCTGGAGGGGACTGTGTCAGCCGCACCCGGGCGGCCCCCCTGCCGGCGTGTGCACTGCAGGGAAACCCAGAGCCGCCCCCCACCCCCGGGGCGCCGGCACCGTGGGGAAGGCGGCTTGCTCATGGCCGGTCCCGGGAGGGCTGTTACTTGGTTTGCTAGAGGTCAGTTTTCTTTTTAAAGGGACCGTGGCTAGTTTGGTCGTATGATGACAAGGAAATTCCGAGGCCTGGGAGATGGGCCCGGGTAGGCGGACAGGCATGTTGCTGGCCCCCCACGAGGAACAGGGGCACAGTGACCAGGAGGTACTCGGGGTTGGTCCACACAGCGTCCAAGGTCAGCCCCTGGGACCTCTAGGACGCCGACCCTCCCCACGCCGCAGGCCAGGCCGCACGAGGAATGCAGGGGCCTCGGCTTCCGGGGCAGGGCTGGGGTGCTCACCGCTGGGTGCTCGGGACGGGGGCAGACCAGGGCCGAGGGCTCAGGGGACCTGCCAAACTGCCAGCAAGCGTTTCCCCCTGGGGCCCCAGGTCATGGGAGCAGAGCGTCCCTGGGAAGGTTTCTGACGACGCCAATGGTGCCTCCAGCACGACCAGCATCCCTGGTGCCTCATCACCTTCCAGTTTTCCTGAGTCGTGGGAAATGCCTCCTGGGGCCAGGCAGCATCTCAGTGGCCCTCGACCGCCAGTGTGGCCCTTGGCTCTGCATCTGGGGTGCTCACGTGCTCGGTCCCCTGTTCTCTCTGCTCCTTGGCCCCCAAACCCCCAGGCCTGGAGAAGGCGGCCTCGTAGGATGCTCATCCTGTCTGGCTTGGGGGCTCAGGTCTGCCTGTCACCGGGCCCCATATAGGATCACCATGCTCTCCCCATGGATGCACCCCGCGGTCAGCCCAGGGGCTCTGGGCTAGGTGGCCTGAGGGTCCCCATCACCCCAGACTCCAGGCAGCCAGGCAGGGCTGGGGCAGAACCCACATGATGCATGATCTGATCCCCTCCAGCCAGCAGGCAGCCTCAGGAGGGCAGCGGAGCCTCCCGGTTCAGGCAACCTCGGGCAGCGGGTAGCACCCCACGCCTGGAGCCCCGTGTCCTCAACCCACCTGAAGCTGGAGCCCCAGGAAGCTCCCACTCTCTGACCCCACACCTGGCCTCAGAGCACTGGCCACCGTGCTCCCAACACCGTGCTCCTGCGAAGTCCCCCGCCTGCCTCCCCAGCCTGCACGTGTCTCCGGGGTCTTGCCCAGCCCCCTCCCTGCCGCTGGCCCCTGCACGTGTCCCAGCTTAGAGACTCTGCCGCCGGCCTCGCGACTCTCCCTTGATTCCTGCCGGTTCTCCGTCTCGATCCCAACCCCGATCTCTTCCTTGTCAGCCCCCCAGCAAGAAGAGCTGGCAGAACCAGGGAGCAGTAGGGGAGTCGGGGTCCCCTGTGTGCACTCTCCACCTGCACCCCCACAGGGACCCCGGAAGCGGGGGCTTTCTCAGAGGCGAGCTGGGTGTCTCTTGTGGGCTCGCGGTTCAGGTCACCCTCACTAACTCAGCTCCTCCTCAGCTTCCTCCACGCGGCCCATTTTCGGGCCCACCTGCCCCTGCCAGGTAGAAATATTAGCACATGACTGTCATGGAAATCACGGTGTGCGGGGCCCGGGGAGGCTTAGAGAAGTCACACTGGCTCCGGCCCGGCCCTGTGCTGGGCAGCACATGCTGTCCCGTGGCTGCACAACACCACTGGGCGCGCGACTCACTGCAGGGAGAGGCTCCGCAGCGGGACTTCAGCGGTGAGGCCGGGGGAGGGCCCGCCTGCATGTCCCCCCCGACCCCTGCCCTGGTCTCGGCCTCTGCCGCCCGGCCGTGTTGACTCCTAAGTCTAGACGGAAAATGGCGGCTAGACACGGCACCACCGAGGCTCCCGGGGACCAGGGCGATGATGCCAGAGTGGAGGTGGCATTGTTGTCAGACTGTCAGCAAGGTCCCTGCTGCTGGCGCCTCCCGCCCCTTAATGCATACGGTATATACATTTCTAAATAGTACCGAAATAAAATCTCGTTACGATACATTCCAATAACACAGAAACATGTCAAATAAAAAGTTGAGATCCAGCCCTTTCCCCCTCCGCAGAGGTAGTTGCTGTGAGCAGTTTGGTGTGCAACCTTCCAGAGCTTTCTATGCCTTGATGGGAGAGTGGAAATATGGTGCCTCATTAAGTAGATCTTGAAGCGTTCCTTTCACTCCATGCACCGGAGAATGTTACCCTGGCAGTGAGCATCGCACTCAGCCTGCGGCCTTGATGCTGGGAGAGCTTTGCGTTGTGGGGACGCGACGATTCCTTCACCAAGTGCTTCCGCGATGGGCACTTCAGCTGCTGCTATTTCTGGAAACTACGAGCTGTGCTACCGCGAGCATCCTTTGTCCATGCGCACGTGGGAACGTTCTTCCTGGAATCTGTGGCGTGGACTGTGGGGCACGTTCCTGGAAGTGGGACCGGGGGTCACAGGGTGACCCATGGCCAAGCCTTCGGAAAAGCTGGGCCAGGTGAGGCCCCACCCAAGACCCAGGGGCCGTGCTTGTCCACACCTTCCCTTGCCCTGTGTGCCACCAACAGCTCTCACGTTTGAACAAAAATCAAAACAAAATGATGTCTCATAGTATCACTCTGTGTTACTTTGGCTCCTGCTGGCCAGGACTGTGACCTCCCCTTGGTGGTCAGCGGGGCCAGGAAAGAACCTCCCGCCTGGCTTGCTGCTCCCAGAGGTCCCTGCCGGAGAGTAGACCAGGGATTTGTACCCCCAGTGAAGGGGTAGTCTCTCTCCTGGCCCCCATGATCTCCTGAGCTGAGGCTACACAGTAAGTGGCAGCAAGACCAGGCACATCCTCACACCGTCTGCTCCCTGCTCTGTGACCTTGGGCTGGCCCTTCCACTCACCTGAGCCTCATGCACAAGGAAGGATCAGAATCCTCCGTGTTCAAATGGATTGTGCAGACTGAGAGCATGTCTACAAAAATGTAGTAAGTGCTCACTAAACACTAGGCAGCTGCGATACCATCATCACCATTACCACCACCACATCATCACCATCATGTCCACCATCATCATCACCATCATCACCATCATCACCACCATCACCATCACCATCATCATCACCATCATCACCATCATCACCATCATCACCATCACCACCATCATCACCATCACCACCATCATCACCATCGTGTCCACCATCATCATCACCATCATCACCATCATCACCATCTCCACCATCATCATCACCATCATCACCATCACCACCATCATCACCATCATGTCCACCATCATCATCACCATCATCACCAACATCATCACCATCTTCATCATTACTGTTATTCATTTTCCCCTCTGTGGAGACACCCCTGGGTCCTAGAAGCCCGGGGTGCAGGCTTTGGGCCCAGGCCCCCCATTCACAGGGAGACCGAGGCCCCAGGCGGCAGTGACTTGCCCAGGGCCGCCGTGCTGAGGGAAGAGCTGGTTTCCGGCCCTCTGCCTTGCCACGGGCCTTTGGAGCAGACGGCCACTCTCGCAGGCCTGGGCCAGGCATGTGGAACGGGGAGTCTCTTGCCACCACTTCCTTTGTGTTTAGTTGCCATTGGTAAAGCCACTAGGAGACTCTTTCAGAAATAAACAAAGTTGCGTTTTTTGACAGAGGATGGAAAATGACTCACTGGAAGTCAGCATTCCAAATGCGCTATCCTGTTAGGTATTAAGTGGGTCGAGTTTCGGCTCGGTGTCCAAGAATGCTGTGGTTACTGCAGGAGGATGACACCGTCTTTGTGGGAGCTGGCGCGGGTGCCTGAGGCCTGGAAACGCCCGTGGGAACCCTTGGCGCAGCCATCAGTGCATGCCGTACCGCCACCCCGCCGGCTCTCCTGCCCGGGCACCTCCACGCCTGGGCTCAGGCTTGCCGCGCACACTGGCCACCAGCGAGGACCTGGCAGGCATCGCTGGGCGCTGGGTTCTGCTGCGGTTCTGAAGCTGAGCTGCAGGTCTGTGGCGATCTCAGAAGAACAGACCCCTTCTGTGCACCCACGCAGGCAGCCGCCAGACAGATGGCGCGGGGGCGGGGAGAGGAGGCTCTGCAATAAGTAGGGCGAGACCTCCCCCGAGGGGCTGTGGGACCCATGAGTTGAGAGGGGGCGGGACGGAGGGAAGGATGGCAGCACCAGCGTCACAGAGTGGGAAGGACTTCCCAGCACAGGTCTACACAGCCCCTGGGTGCATCTTGTCACCCTGTTTCACAGATGGGAAGACCCAGGCCCTGGCTTGCCCCAAGTCTGGGCACCCGAGACCCAGGCGTCCCGCACCCCCACCCCCAGAGCCACTGAGCGGTGCTCCCAGCCAGCGACGTCCTTGCTGGTCTCCCACGGCACCGGAGCCACGTTCCAGTCAGTTCCCCTTGTGCCTCTTGGTGGCAACTTGGTGGCGGACCTCAGCGCAGGGAGCCCAGCGGGGTTTACGTGACCTCTGCCCGTGCTCCACCTTTGTGGGCAAAGTGAGCGTCGCACGTCCGTGGTGGCTGGAAACCGCCGCAGCGCACTATGGGAAGGACACAAGCTGCGTGCCTCTTATCAGACGTGCTCGGGACCAGAAGGGTTCCTCATTTCAGATATTCTCAGATTCGGAAATATTTGCATCATCCCTACCCCTAATCCAAAAATCTGAATTCAAAACATTCCAATGAGCATTTCCCTTGAGTGTCATGTCGGTGCCCTAAAATTGTCAAACTTGGGTGCACTTCAGGTTCGAGATTCTCAGACGAGGGAGACTCGGCCTGTGAGACCCAGGTGTGCGCATCTCGCGGGGCCAGCGGTGGTTAGTGTGTCCCAGAAGGTGAGGCAGGTTGAACTGCGACTCTCAGATTGACACGTCCACCTGGAGCCCGTGAACGTGACCTTATTCGGCAGATGTGATTAAGTTAGAGATCTCGCGATGAGATCATCTGGACGAGGGCGGGTCCTAAATCCAACCACGGGTGTCCCCGCAAGAGGGAGGAGAGAGACACTCAAGAACAGAGACACAGGACACACGAGGAAGAGAGGTAAGACGACAGAGGCACAGACCGGAGTGACGTGGCCACAAGGAAGGGCCACCCAGGGTCACCAAGAGCTGCAAGAGACGGGAGCAACCCGCCCCCCCACACCAAGACTTTGGAGAGACCACAGCCCTGCTGACACCGCGACCTCGGACTCGCCATCTCCAGACCTGGGAGAGGATGAATGGCCCTCATTTCCAGCTGCGAGTTTGGTGGACGTTATCGCGGCCGCCCCGGGAGACCAGCGCAAGGACCACTCGCCCTCTGGGGAAGTGGCTAAGGGGCGGCTGAGACCCGATCTCGGGAATCCCCCGGGCACGGACGAGGCCCCCACACGCATCCCAGGACAAAGAGAACCGACGGAATTTGTCAGGGAGCCACCAAGCCCGGGACCCGCAGGACACGTGGGCCTCCCATCTCAGCCGGAGTCTCCCACGTTGGCTGGTTCGCCCGATGTGAAGGGTTTCGCTTCCCTCCGCGTTTCTCCGGCACTCATCCACGCCGAGTCCGCAGCCCTCTCGGCCGCGGCGCAGTATTTATTTAAACTTTTCCTCTTCCCTTTAATTAAGCCCCTTGGTGTTCTATTGTTGCTTTAGGATTGAGTTCCCCTCTTTCAGGAAATCCATCCCCCACCTCGCCACCTCGGCCGGGCCTGTGCCCCGAGGATGGAGCGTGTTTCTGCCCTGGTTTGCTGTTCTGTGTCTGCCTCCTCAGCCAGCCTGCGGGGGCTCTGTGCCCAGGGGCAGCAATGAAGTATGAGGGCTTTCTGAGCCAGGATGGGGCTTCAGGAAGAGCCTGATCCAGCTGCCTCAATCATGTCAGCAAGGCTCTGCCCACCTCCATCTCCCATGGGCGTCCCCTCTCCCTCGGCTCTCCTGTTGTTGTGTGACTGCGTCGGCTCAGGAACTGACATCCTCACTTCCCTCACAAACTCTCACTGGAGAGTAATAAAATGATCAAGTTTCCCAAGAAGCACAAAACAAGAATTGCCCCTCTTAGGACTGAAAGAGCAGGGTGTGCCTTGAGCCAGCCTTTCACGCAGGAGTCTGAAGTCAAGGTGTGGACAGGGCCGTGTCCTCCCGGCCGAGGGCTCCAGGGCAGGGTCCCTCCCGCCTCTCCCAGCTCCCGGGGGCCCGGTGTCCCTCAGCTGTGGCCACCTGCTCTGTGTGCTTCCGTCCTTTATCCTCTTGTGAGGACACCAGTCACGTCAGGTCGGGGCCACTCTGGCGCAGGGTGACGTCATCTCAACCACCCATTTGCAGGTAAGTCACATTCCCAGGTTCCAGATGGATGCAAATTTTGGGGTCACCACAGGTAGAGGACGGGTCTCCAGGGGCAAATGGAGGAGATGTCACTGAAGCTGAGGCCCGAAGGTCACTGCACAAATCAGGGCCGAGGCAGTCAGGAACCCACGACTGCAGCCCGAGCTGAGGTCTCTACCGCCGCACAGACGCCGAGCCTGCGGCCCCCTCCCGGGCAGGACCAGCTGCCTGGGTGCCAGGGGCACAGACGTGCTCTGTGGGGCGTGTGGGGGGCAGTGGTGCCACCTGCTTTTGCCCCAGAGCACGTCCAGGCTTGGGACAGGAGCTTGCTGCCAGTGGCCACCTCCCCGGCCCTGCGTCCCGCGCCTGGGCCCCGGTCAGGCCGTCCTGGCAAAGTCGTCAGAGCAGGTCCGCCGTCCTGCTAATGGTGATGCTGATGCCGGCAGAGTCACTTTACAAAGTGCTTTCCCAGCCCAGCCTGCCCCGTCCCCAGGGCCACGCTGGGCGGAGCCGCCTCCAGGAGCTCCTCTTACAAAGGAGGGAGGGACAAGACGGCTTCCTCCAGGCTTCCTGCCACCAAACCACCCCTCGGCCAGGCCCCGGGGCCCCACACCCACAGCAAAGCCCCTCCTCGGTGCCCCCAGGGCCTGGCCCCCGCCCCGCATGCACAGTGGGCTTGGGCGGCACAGCCGCCGTTGCAGAGGGAACCCGAAAGAGGAAAGTGCGGAAGAGCCACGGAACTGGAGTAAACAGTGGCCCTCCACCAGCGTCACTGAGCACAGGGAGGGCAGGTGATCGGGCAGGAGAAAGTTCTGGGCCCTCGAGCGGAGCGATACAGCTAAGCTCCTCCCTGCTCGGATCTCCTTGGCAGCCTGGAGCCGTCTCTGGAACAGCCGTGATTTCAATGCTCCACACGGCGTGGGCTTGGTTTCCGGAAACCTGCGTCCGTCTTGTCACTGCCGTGCACTGCAACCCGTCCCCCTGTGCGGGGGACAAAACAGGGGCTGTGGGGTCAAGCACAAGTCAAATGCAAAACTCAGTGCTTAACAGCCCCCTGCCCCCACGTGATGCCGGCGTCGGGAACGCTGGTGTCCGCGCTGGTGTCCGCGAGTCAGTTCCGTGTGGCGCCCGTGAGTCGCCCTGTGGCGTCCCCAGGCAGATGGGCCGGTGAGGACGTCGGACGCGGGCGCCGCGGGGGGACGGCTGAGAGGCTGAGGCCGATCCAGCGCCGCGGTCTCAGGGCAGCTCGGGGTCGCCGTGGCGAGTGCCGCGAGGGCTCTCCGATGGCCGCCGGTCAAGACCTGCTCTGTCACACGTGGCGTCTCCGGCAGCAGTGCTCACACGTGCGTGTGCGTCCGCTTCACCCGTGAGCAGCTCTCTGTGCTCAATGTGACGTTTCTGAGCTCTCTCCACGTGGCTGTCCGTAGTCCGTTCCGTGGCCGGCAGCGCACACGCGTGGACATGCTGTGTGCTCCGTGCACTCTCCCGCCAGCGGTCGCTGGGGTGTTTCCAAGCTCCCCCTCTCAGAGCCAGTCTCGCAGTGAACACGCGTGTGCAGGTCTCACTGAGTTTCTAATATGAAGAGGACGTGGAGGTCACAGGCGTGTAAGCCTCGCCCTCTCTAAGTTCCCTGTTGCTCTCCTGAGAGCTTGGGCCCCTCCCCACCCCTTTCCTTGGAGAACAGGCATCATGTTTCCTAAACCCATTTTACAGATGAGGAAACTGAGGCTCAGAGAGGCAAAGTGGTTTGTCTGAGGTCACACAGATTTGGTCTGAGCCAATGACACTGACCCACACCGTAGGGTGGGGCCGGCCAGGAAACAGTATGCCTGTCACTACGCCCCCCCACCGCCAGCAGACGTCACTGACCCGTCACGGAGGCCCCTTCCCAGCACGGCAGTCCAGGGCCGGCTGGTGGGGTTGGCAGAACGGGGCCCTTGTTGTTTAGACACAGAGCACCCATAGGTGAGAGTGAGCCAGTTATAACAAACTAGGTGTCATGGACCAGGTGACAGGGACCAAGTGACATGGGCCAGGTGATGTGGGCCAGGTGGTATGGACCCCAGGAGCGGCGGTGGAGACCCCGGTATCACATGGAGAACACCGCCCGCCAGAAGAGCCACCCTGGCTTCCTGCTGCCGAGAGCCAGAGGGGAGAGCTGGTGACTGGCGCTTGGGAGGTGGATGCGTTTGAAGAGGAAAATGTTGTTTCTTCCCAACAGACTTAGAACGCGGCAGGAAGGGGCGTGGGGGTCCGCTCTCCTGAGCTGTTCTCTCTGGGGGTTCACTCTGTACTACCTCCCAGTTTTCCGAGACCAAGCCGCGCTCCCCGGTTCTCTGCTGCAACCCTGACTTCCTCTCACGGCAGCAGCGTGCTTTGCCCAGGAAAGCTGACCCCTGTCCCGTGTTCCGCAGTGTCCCCAGCGCCCAGACAGGGCCAATGGCAGCTCAGAGACGCGAACTTGACGTTTCAGCTCCGCCCCTGCTCCGCGGGCCACGCGCTCCGCGTGGAAGGCCGTGGAGCATCCTCAGAACAGGGCGCCAAGGTGGGCCGAGGGCGGGCGGGGCGGGCGGCTGGGGGCTGCTGCTGTCAGCCGGCACCCGGCAGGGACTGGCGTGGCTGGTGTGTCCAGGTGGGGCAGGGTGACGCGGTGGGCTCGCAGGACTCGGGGCAAGGTCCTGACGGGCCAGGAGCAAAAGCCACGCCCAGGGGCACTGGCCACGTGGGGGCCAGGGAAGGGGTGGCTCTGGGTGTTGCCTCATGGACTTTGACGGGCTCACGGGTGCTGGGCTGTGGGTGCAGAGACTGGGGGCCTCGGGCACCCAGGGGTGGTGGCAGCTCTGGCAGTGCACGGGCTTGTCCCCAGGGGCCCCAGGCTCGGGTAAGACCCCAGCCAGTCAGGGACAAGGAACCGCCGGTGGCAAGGTGGGACGGCAGGTGAGGGTTGGACGCAGAGGCAAGGAAGCCACAGCTCACCCCGCCCCTCTCTCCACCGCTGGGAAAGTGACGTGGATTCGGCCCCAGCACCCGGGAGCTGGGTGCAGGGTTTGCGTCTCCTGTGCGTTCCTCACAGGTTCCCAGAGTCCTGGAGCTCACAGGGCCTCGGGGAAGATCTAACGGGAAACATCCCAGCCCTGCAGGGCCACTGCCCTGGACCCCTTCTCAGCTCAGCCCCACAGCCGTGGGGGACCAGGGGCCTGTGCACGTCCGGAAGCCACTGACCACTCTGGGATGCCACCCACGCCTCTTGCCCGACGCTGAGTTGGGAGGTGGAATGACCCCTCTCAGGACGTGAGCCATTCAGTCCCCCGCCAGGGCCTGCGTGTGAGAAAGGCCCCACGGGGAGAAGCCTCACCCTCTAACGTGGGGACAGGCCCTGGGCGGTACCATGGCCGGCCAGCAGAAGGCTGTGACGTCTGCTCTGTGTCGAGGGGCGGGTTAGGGGTGCACGATGATGCCATCAACATGTCGCGTGCGGCTCTCCAAGCGTTTGTTCGTGCACAGTCACGCGTGTGGGGGCACAGCCTGGCAGGAGGGTCCCTGCTGCACCTGGAGAGGCCTCGGGGGAGCAGGCAGAGCCCCAGCCAGGCTGGGCGCCAGTCCCCGGCCCTGGACGGCTGCTCTCTGGGCTCCCAGCCCGACGCCCGCGAACCAACAGGGAGTTTCTAGTTTGCACCCCGCACGGTCTTGGACCCACGATAGCCGCTGTGTGCGTGTCCTGGGCCTCCATCCGGAGCTCAGGGCAGGGCTGAGATGACGTCAGAGATGCTGAGAGTGGCCCGAGTGGCCGGGGGCCGGCCGGCTGGGTGAGCTCCTGCCTGAGCGTCCAAGTGCCAGGGCGGCAGCGTCACCCGCCTTGCCGGGACGGGTGAGGGATGGGGGTGGACGCCTCACAGGCCACACACTGGTCACGTTGTGTCTGCAGGAACGCGCCCTCTGGTCAGAGCCCGGCCACGGCGGGACGCTCCTCCCAGGCTGCTCAGAGCTGGAGCCCGCAGGGTGGTGGCCAAGAGGGGACGTTGGGGTCAGGGGTCATGAGTTTGAAAACCAGCAATTGCCCCCACCCCGTCCATGTGAGGAGGAGGAGGAGCCTCAGCTCCCCCAGCATCACGTGGGCTTCGTGGGTGGGGGCCGCAGGTACCGACCCAGGGAGTTCGGACAGCGGCGGTTCATGGAGGGTGGGCGTGAGCACACTGCTCTGTGCGGGGTGGGTGCTTCGGTACGGTGAGCTATCCAGCACCCGCGTCACATGTCACACGTCCCTGAACGGAGGGGGTGGGGGCCGGGCGCTGGCCGTCGGCGGGCGGAGGACACAGCCAGGCGGACGGGCTGTCACTGGTCAGTCAGCGATGTCTGTGTGGACGCGTGTTCCACTTGCTGTGTTCACAGGTGGACAGATACAGAAACAGCTGTTGGCCTGTGTGTCCGCCAGGTGAGGGCGCAGGCACGACGCCAGCCCCCAGCGCACACTCAGGCTGGTCCCGGTTCCCGCGAGGGTTCCGCAGGCGAAGGATCCGGGCTGCCGGTTATGGAGCCGGGCAGGGGACGCACCTGTTAGGCCTTGAGCACCTTTCAGTGCGTGAAAGTAGGAAGACGCCCCAAACACGCACACAGTGAGGGGGTGCAGGGACGCCTAAGGGCGCGGGAACCAGCTGAGCAGCTCCGGCAGCGAGCGCTGGAGCCATTCCCGCCACAGCACGAGAAATACGGGATGGGGCGCTGGCCCGAGCACGAAACGAACCCCGTGATCCATGATAATATAAAAATGGCCGAATGAATAAATAAATGGGCGGGAGACACAAATCTCTCCCGGTGACGTACACAGCTTCTCGCCCTCGAGGAAGTGGACATCACCCCCGAGTGGTCGCCCGCGGCGACTTCCCGCCAAAGAGCAGAATGGTCTCGGTCAGTCTCTGGCGCAGTAGCGGGACACCCGTGTAGCTCACAAGGGAAGATGGTGGTTTCTTACAGTTCGGAGGCTCAATGCAAGGTCCAGGCCCCTCTGCTTCCCACTGCGGGGACCTGCCGCGCTGTCCTGAGGCCACCTGGGGCCCCACGTGAGGGGCTGAGTGTGCTCACACGCTTGCTTGGGTCCCTCTTCCCGCCCTCCTTGTCCCCTGTCCCACAGGTGACACGAGCCTGAGGTCACAGAGCATGTTGGTGGCAAGTCAGTGACCCACCACCCAGGCGTCCAGGCTGGTCTGTGTCCTTCCCCACTGGCAAGTGCAGGGGAAGAGAGGGCGCATGGCGTGTCCTTGGGCACATCCCACAGTGACGGGACTGTCCCCCGTATCTGTGCTAATGTGACCGCCACCAGCCACACTGGGAGTCCGAGCACTTGGGATGCGGCTACTCAGATCAAAGAACAGGATTGTTAATTTTATCTAGCGTAACTAATTGAAACATAAGTAGCTACATGTGGCCCAGAGCCGCCACTGACGCATGGGCTCCATGGGGCGGGGAGGCGGCAGCAGGTGCCTGGGCGGTGTCAGGCCCCTCCGTGTCCCTCCCACTGTGCGCCCAGGCCCCGCACTCCGGGCTGAGCTTCAGAGCTTTGTGTGCAAATCCACAGCGTGCCTCTGGGGTCGGGTTGAAGTGCAGCTCAGGGTCCTTTTCCAAAACCTTTTCCTTCCACCGAAACACTGGCTCCAGTCCTCCTGCCGTGAAACGCCCCGTCCTGGAAGGAAGGCGGATTTTACCAGAGAAGCCAGGCAGCTTTGCGGCGGAGAGAAGGCTTGACTGGTGCGCCCACCGGGGCGTGGCGGTGATTTCGTGAGCCCCGCAGAGGTGGCCTGGCCGTTTTGTGTCTGTTCCCGTGGCTGGCTCGTCCTCGCACAGATGGCCCTGCCGTCCCCTGCTCTAATCTCCCCATGACGACCGGGACGGAGCAGGGAAATGGTGCCGTCCACTCCCATTATTCTTGGCCGAGGCCACCGTGCAGAGGTGGGGTTTGGAAGGGGATCACCCTGCGAACTCGCGACTCAGATTCCTGGCTAAAGGGCTGAACTTAGCAGCCGAGAGCATTAAAGCGAGTTTTTATTCCATTTCTCCTCTTTCTTGGTTGGGGCCCGACACACCTCTCCAGGGAGAGAGCTGCTGGCTCCATCCCAGGCCCGCTGGTCCTCTGGCCTCTGGGACCTGAGGATGGGTCGGCACGGGTGGCTGGGTGTTGGCGGAGTGAGGTCCCTGCCCGTCCGTGAGGCCGTGGAAGGGGACATCCAGCTGCACTTGTCCCCTAATTGCCGAAACAGACGGGCCCTGGCAGGGCTCTCTGGGAAAGTCCGAGTCAGCTGCGCGGAGCCCCTCCCTGCCCGGCCGGCCCGGCCTTCACACAGCTCCAGCGTCACCTCGAAGCCGGGGCCGACCCCCAAAGCAGAGACTGCTGCTCCCACCGCTAGGAGGAAATGCCACACGCAGGGTCACCAGCTGGTTGAGCCGTGCTGTCCCCCAGCCACCTGCTGGGCTCTCTGGTGCCTGTTGTGCCCGGCAGCCCCCAGACTAGCCCCAGGGCCGCGGGAGGGGCCTGGAGGCCGGAGGACACCCACCCAGTGCACTGGCCCAGGAACGGCTCCCCGGGAGAAAGTCCTCGGTCTCCAGTGTTTGGGGGAGACGTGCTGGGTTCCTGCTGGTTCTGGAAAAAGTAAGATATTTTCAGGGGGAAAGAGAAAAAGTGTGGCAAAACCCGGACAGGCGGCCTGGCTGCCCCTCAGACGGGCTCGGTGTGGTGTCCGGAGCGCGGGGCCTCCCTGCGTCCTCCCCACAGCCTGCTGTCCCAGCCCGAGACGCGGCCCCCAAAGCAACACACAGGAGGCCCCTTAGCCCAGCCCCGCTGAGGGTCGATGTGTCCCCCGGAGGCCGCAAGGCCCACCCCCCACACCTGTGCATGTGCCCTTCTTTGGGAACGGGGTCTTTGCAGGTGACCAGCCTCTCCCTGTGACAGTGAGTGGGGGTCCCCACACCCATCCCTCTCGGCACCTGGGCGGCCTCCTGGTGGTGCCATTCGGGTCCAGCCCGCGAGGACCGGTCTCCCTCACCAGGGCCCTGGGGCTGTCAGGGCCGTGGTCACGCAGGACCCCGCAGGCCTCAGCGTCACACATGGGCGTCTCTCTGAAGAGGGGCTGTAGCTCCCCAGGGCCCTCCCTGAGCCTCGGCCCCGTCCCCGCCACAGGGCCCTGCGCCGCCGCAGCCCCTGCACCCTGTTTCTGCCGCCTCACGGGGAGGGATCTGCGGGCCGGCGTGGCTCTGGCCAGGACGCGGTGGCTGCCAGCGATCTGGAAAAAGGAGTGAGCAGCCTCCCGTCCCGTGCCTGCCAGCGTCTCGACGCCAGACGCCCAGGGCGGCAGAGCCCCCTGGACAGAGAGGGAAACCGAGGCTGAGAGACCCACAGAGTCTTCACGGTAGGGCGGCTGAGCACAGGCTCCGCGTCCTGGGTACCTCCGTGCAGGGGCCACTGCCATGAATGCCGCACACGCCACATGCACACCCTACACACCACATACACGCCACATACACCACATACATGCCACATACACCACATACACACCACATACACGTCACACACACCACAAATGCCACACGTTATGCACAGACACATGTACCACACACACCACACACGTATGCACATAGACACATCACACATACTATACTACACTACACGCACCCCTGTGCGTGGCCCCTGCCTGTCTTGGGCAGCAACCCCACCCCTGGCTCCCGGCCTCGCCCTCGCAAACCCCTTACTCCAGAGTGTTCTTCCCATCCCCCGCCCCGGGGGCTAATGGCATAAACACAGACCTGCTCCAGCTACGGAGGAAAATACTTTCCACATTGAGGAGAAGGCGCAGCGGCCCCTCTAATCCGATCTCCCGCGACAGCTGCCGAGAGCGGCCTCCCTGCCGGGTGCTTCTCCCGGTCCCGGCCAGGCTGGCCGCCTCCCCAGTGTTCCCCCCGGCGCCCCGTCCCTCGGCGCAGCCCACGCAGCTCCAGCCACGCAGGACCTGGACGGGGCCCAGCGAAGGCTCCGCTATGTGCGAGGCCCCTTGGCCAGGAGCGCTCTTGGGGAGGGCGAGGCAGCCCCGCTCCCGCTCAAACCTCCGCGTGCCACTCCCCAGCAGGTGACTGGGTGGGTCACCTCACCTCTCTGAGCCTCAGTTTCTCCTTCCCGGAGACGGCCACATTAACTTGGGAGGCAGAGCAGCTGGGACTCGTGCCAGACTGCCCAGAGTGGGCAGAGTGACAGCCCCAAAGATGGCACGTCCCGACCCTGGGACTGTGGGCCCGTGGGCTGTGTGGACCTCAGCGGGCCCAGGGTCCTGGGAGGGGAGAGGACCGGCTGCCCTAGGGCCCGGCGTCCTCACGGAGGCTGAACAAACCTCCCCCTCGGGCAAAAAGAGGTGTGGACGTGCGGCAGGGGTGGGGCAGTGTGGGGCTGCGACTCTGCAGGTGGAGGGAGGGGCCCAAGCCCAGGAGAGCGGAGGCCTCTGGAATTTGGAAAAGGCAAGAAGTGGATTCTCCCCCTTGAGGCTCCTTCTGGAGCCCTGCCCACTTTGCTGATCCCCGAATCGGCCGGGGGGATTTCAGACTCTGACTTACAGAACCGTAGGGGACGAATTTATCTTAAGCCACCGTGCGCCGACCTGTTACAGCAGCAGTGGGACCCGCACCTGCCCCCGGCGTGGCTGTGACTTGGACGAGCGTAGGCCTCGCCGGGCTGCGCTTCCTCCGTCCGTGAGCCCTCCGCTCCAGGCGCTGGGAGGAGGGAGACAGACACTAAGTGCAGCCTGTCCCTGACCTCGGCACACACATGGGTCCTCGGGTGGGGCAGCCCGAGGTCCAGAATGCCACATGTCCCACCACTGCCCTGGTGGCTGGTAGCGCGTCCCCAGGCTGCTCCAGGCCTCAGCAGCCCCACCCATGAGATGGGCACGCGTGATTGTCCCGCGATTCCCCCGCCGCTCAGGGCTTACTTGGGCGTGTCGTCTGGCAAAAGTAAATCAGAGGACAGGCTTCCGAAAGGCCCCGGCTCCCCAAGCGGGCTGTGATGTTCTGGCCCCCTGAGAAAGGTCAAAGGTGAGGGCTGTTTACGGAGTCCAGGGTGCTCCGCGGGGGCTGCCCAGGCCAGATGGCCCTCGGTGGGAGCCCCGGCCCCACACGCAGCAGGCCTGGACGAGACCCCTGCTCCGCCCACGGGCAGCAAGGGGGCCTTCCTGCCTGGTCTCTTCTGGAGCACTCACTGCCTGTAGTGGGCGAACGGTGTCCTCCAAAAATCCATGTCCACCCGAAACCTCGGAATGCGACCTATTTGGAAACAGGATCTCTGCAGGTAGAATTAGTTAAGGATCAGCACAAGGTCCTGTTGGAGCAGGGAGGCCCCAAACCCAATGACTGGTGGCTGCAATCTCTGCCTTAGCATGGAGTTCAGCACATAGTAGGTGCTGAGTAAACACTTGTGGATTTGGCTGTTGAGTGAGGAGATCGGATGAATGAACCAGCCCCAAAGCGGCTCCATGCAACCCCTGTCCCTGTCGACCCCAAAGGGTCCCCTTCCAGGGGAGAAAGTCAGCTGCAGGAGCTGCCAGCCCAGGCTCCGTGCCCACACTCCGCAGGGGAGACACCGGGCATCCCAGGCCAGTGTGCGGATGACAGTGTGGGCGTCTGACGTCCTGGCTTCCCCGAGTGCTCCCTGAATCCGGGACGCGAGCGTCTGGGACGGGGAGTCGGCGTGAACAAGCATGGTGGCGCGCAGTGGTCTGCACCATGGTTACGACCTCGGGCTCCGGAATCAGATGGGGCTGGGGCCGAATCCATCTTTTGCCACTTACTAGCCACGTGACCGTGGGCAAGCCACGTAAGCCATCACACCTCAGTGTCCCCGTAGCAGAAGTGACTCTGGCGTTACAGCGATGTTTTGAGGATGGGACAAGAGGATGCGTGTGAAGGCACCCCGCACGGCACCTGGCTCCTCAGCGCGCATGAAGCAGCGGCTATTATCGGGGTACGCTAATTTGTCTGGACCCGCTTCGAATTTAATTTCTACTCTCAGCCCAAACAGCCTCCCATGGGGACCAGGTTCCTGGGCGTTGGGTCCACCAGGTAAACAGAGCTCCCTTCATCCGCCCAGAGCCACCGCAGGTGGCTTCACGGGGCCTCTCCGCGCCGACGCTCAGGGACGCGATGAGTGGCCGAGACCAGAGGGCTGTTACAAGGGAAACCTGAGTGAGTGGGGCCCGGGGTACCCCGTGCGGGCCGCAGGGGCTGAGAGACAGGTCCTCCTCCAGCCCGGCTTGTCTCCTCTGGGCCCCGCCCCGCTGGGCCAAGAACGCAGCACATCCAACTGATGATAACTCGCGGAATGTGGGCTCGCGGCCCGTCCCCCACGGCAGGGCAGGCAGGGCCGGACGCGGGTCCACTGGGCTCCGAGCCCCAGCCTCTTGCTCCCAAGGAGGGTATCACTCCTCTCATGGCGTCCACCCGCGAAACCCCGGAGCGCTGGGCAAACGGTTCTCACCCGACTGCCCAGTGTGACCCTGAGGGACCCCTAATGTCCCTGGGCCTCAGCTCCCTCCACTGCAAACAAAGAAACTAATAATGTGTTGATGTGTACCCATGTCAGTGGGTGTGTTGGCATGTACCCACGTCGGTGGGTGCGTCGGCATGTACCCGTGTCGGTGGGTTCGTCGGCGTGTACCCGTGTCGGTGGGTGTACACGTACATAACTGTAGTTAGCATCACTGTCTGCTGTGGGGCCGTGTCGGGGAGGCTACTGTGTGAACACGATGGCACGGAGGAAACACCCTGCCACGTCCTCTGCTGTTCCGTGGCCCTGACACAGCCAGTGACTGGGAGCCCCTGGGGGCAGGAGCCAGTCTTGCTCACGGAGACGGGGCGAGAAGTCGCACCCAGGCTCAGCAGAGCTGGGCTGAGCCCCCGCTCTCTTATTAATAGCTGCGCAAACTCAGACAAGTGCCAGAGAACCTTCCGGAAGCTCAGTGGGCTTGCTGTGAGCTGGGGGTGAGTTGCGGTTGTTCTCAGCACCACAGTGCACTGGGTGCCCAGGCAGTGCCCCTTACGGAGTCCGCTGAAGCCTCAGCCATTCCCCACCGCCGCCGGCAGGAGTAGGGGGTCTCCCCCGGCAGTGTTGGGGCGTCAGGGTTCAGACCTGGGCTCCCTCTGGAGTGATGAGAGGGCCAGGCCCTCAGGCAGCCTCTCCCAGCCTCAGTTTCCCCACCTGCGCAGTGGGAGGGCAAGCCGTCCCTGCGGCCTGGCGCCAACCTCCCCACAGCTCAGACCAGCCTCTGTCACCTGCAGCTGGACGTCCAGCCCTTGCCACTGCCGGCTTTGGCCCCAAGCCTGGGCAAAGGCTGCCCTCGGACGGGGACGTGTAGCGTCGAGTCTCAGCTCAGCCGGCTCCTGGGAAGCCCGTCCCTGTGCCTGGGCCGCGGTGCCCTCGGCTGGGGAGCAGAAGATCCACCCGAGGCCTCTCTCCAACCCAGCGTCTACGGTGCGACTATGGCCCTAGCAGGGCACGGGGCAGCCGAGACGGGGACGGGAAGGCCCAGATTTGGTTTGCGTTAGCGGCGACAGGGCGCTGAGGCTCGCCAAGTCTATTCTGAGGCCGTGTGGAGCTGTATTTCCCATCCGCATCCTGGGAGATCATGATTCAATTAGTCCTTTTGTTGTCCGTGCAGAGAGAAATACGCACAGCACGCCTCCAACACCTCCTGAACTGTGTTAGCTATTAAGTGAGTGACTCAGGCCGAGAGGTGTAGACAGGGAGGCCTGAGGGAGCCACAGTGAGGACGCAGGGCCCGCCGGGCAGATGGGGCGGAGGCGAAAGGCCCCTCTCGCTCCAAGCCTCCTTCCTCAGCCCCCGGGGAAGCCAGGGCTGGCATTTTACCCAAAACTTTCACTTGGCCCAGGAGGAAACTGAGGCACAGAGAGAGGGAACCGGTAGTGGTTGTGCCAGGAGTCCCCGCCAGGCCGGCCCAGGGAGAACAGAGGTGGCATTGTGAGGAGCCACCTAAGCAAACAGACTCAGCGTGGACGCCCAGTGCCCAGGGGCTCGGACCTCTGACCCGTTGGCCCTGCGCCCAGCCTCTGGGGGGCCGTCTCGGTCAGAGCCTCGCGGAGCGAGGACACCGTGGGCTGGGCGCATTTCCTGTGCGGGGGATCGTTCATGCACAGAGCCGCCCAGGGCAGAATTTTGCAAAGCGACCCGGACATTCCACATCCGGGAATCCTTCCAGGCAGGACCCCCCCAAAGGCAGCTGCTGGTCTGCACACCCGCACCGCAGCCAGGCTCCTGATCTGGGGGTGCAGATCCGCGAACGACAGAGCGCGTGCTCCTTCGCCTCCGGCCTTTCTAGCCAGCACTGTGTCTCTGCACGTCAGCCCCGCCGGGGGTGCACGGAGCCCCACGGGAGAATCTGCCACATTTCCTCATCCGTCCTGCCACCGGTGGACACGCAGACGTGTCCAAGGTCAGCCCTTCCGCCTTGAGCGGCCTGGAGCTGTCGCGAACGACGCCTCGGCTGTGCACGTGTGTCCGCCCATTTCTGCTGGGACTCTCCCGAGAAGCAGAATCCCTGAGTCACCGGCCGTGCACATGCCAGTCTCGGAAGATGCGGTCAGACGTTCGGGGTGTCTGCGGCGAGTGACCCGCCCACCGATGCTACGTGAGTGGTCTGGCGGCTCTGCATCCCAGCCGGCGTTTGGCATCGTCTGCTTTTTGTGCTTTGTTTTGCTGTTTTTTCATTTCGGTCCTTCCGGTTTGTGTGGGAAGGAACCTCATTGTGTTTTGATTTATAACTCACTGTTGCCTGAGGATGCTGCAAGCTGCTTTGAACATTGCTGGCCGTCGGAATAGCCTCTTTTGTGAAGGGTTCGCCGAGTTTTTATCTAAGATGATGTCTTTTTCTTTTTGATTTTAAAAGTATTTAAAAATACTCACTGGATACCAGTCCTTTGTTGGAAAAAAGCATTGCAAACATATTCTCTAACTCTGTGGTTTGCGTAGTTTCTTCTTTTTTTTTTTATTGCTAGCATTGATTACGAAAACATTCGAATATGTAGAATGCTTGAAACAGTCCTGCAGTGATCGCCTGTATACCTACCGCCTGGATTCTAGAATTAACTGAATTTCCCAGCTTTGTCCTGTCTCTACCCACCTATCAATCCACCAGCCCATCTTATTTTTGGATGCATTTTAACATAAGTTGCACGTATTAGCACACACGCTCAAAAAACCTCAGCATGTACGGCATTAACTTAGAGACAGATGTTTGTATGTTGGTCCTTGATTTTCTTTTGAGGTAAACTTTACATGCAATGAAATTCACAAATCTCAAGTGTGCCATTCAATGGCATTCAGTGAATTCTGACAAATATATTATTAATAACGCACCAAAGTCAGAGAAGATGAAGAACATCCCCACTCCCCAGACAGTGCCCTCAGTTCCGTCCCAGGCAGACCACGCCCCCACCCACACCCCCCAGAGGATCACACACGGTATGATTCCATTTCTATGACGAGCTAGAACAGGCAAAATGAATCTGAAGACATTAGATCATATTTTGCATTTCCCTGATGACATCGACACCTTGTGCTGTGTTTACCCGCCGTTTGTGTATCTTCCTTTGCGAAAGTCTATTCAAATTACGTGTTGTTCTAGTCCTCTGTATAAGCTGGATACCAACCTTCCTACAGACAGTTTTCTTTTTTTTTCTTTTTTTTTCTTTTTTTTTCTTTTTTTTTCTGAGACAGAGTCTCACTCTGTTGCCCGGGCTAGAGTTCCGTGGCGTCAGCCAAGCTCACAGCAACCACAAACTCCTGGGCTCAAGCGATCCTCCTGCCTCAGCCTCCCGAATAGCTGGGACTACAGGCATGTGCCACCATGCCCGGCTAACTTTTTTTCTATATGTATTTTTAGTTGTCCAGATAATTTCTTTCTATTTTTAGTAGAGACGGGGTCTCACTCTTTATCAGGCTGGTCTCGAACTCCTGACCTCGAGCGATCCACCAGCCTCAGCCTCCCAGAGTGCTAGGATTACAGGCGTGAACCCGGCCAACTTCCAATGTTTTTAATGAGAATTTAGTGGTAATTTGGGTCATTATTACCCTGGATTTTTGGTGTCATTTATCTTTGGTTGCTTTTAAGATTTTCCCTTTATCTTTGGTTTTCAGAAGTTGGTGACGTGCCTACGTGTAGTTTCTTTGTGTTCTGCTTCTTGGGCTCCAGTGCCTTCCTCACATTTAAATTTATCTTCATCAGATTGGGGGAGGTTTCACCTGAGGTTTGTCCACAGTATCTTTTCGGCGCCGTCTCCCCTGCTCTCCTCTGAGAGCCCAATTCCACGCGTGGTGGACCTTTGGATTGGTCCTGTGCATCTCCCGGTCTTTGCTCGTTCTAATTTCAATCTTCTCCTCTCTGCTTTCGGGTTAAACCGTTGTTACGGATTTTGCTCCGGTTCCGTGGTGTTTTCCTCTGTCGTGTCCATTCCGCTGCAGAGCTCCTCTGGCAGAATTTTTATTTCGAATAATTTATGTTTTGGTTCTAGAGCTTCCGTTTCTTTCCTTCCTGTAGTTTCTCTTTCCTGCCCAGGCCTCCTGTCTTTGTGCTTATGGCTGGCACGAATCCCCCCACATTCTCCGGCCTCGGAAAAGGGCCGCTTGCGAATCCCTGCCCGCTGATTCCAGCCGCCGGCCACGTCGCGCTCGGCCTCCGTGGGCTGGCTTCGCTCTTGAGAAAGCGTCACGCTTCCCTGGCTCCTCACCTGTCGGGTGATTTTGGGTTGCATCCTGGACATTGTGAGTGGCTCATTTGAGGGATTCCACATTCCGTGGTGTGTCTTCAAGCAGCAAGCGCTTAAACTCAAAAACTCTCCCCTGTTGCGGAGGACAGTTTGAATCCTGACTCCAGTCTGGGCCGCGTAGACTCTGCCCCACACACGTGTGTTCAGGGGAGTCAGCCGGACACGCTGCTGGGGTTTGAACACGAATTTTCCCCACGTGGGTCCCTCCTGATCCACACCCTGCCCTGAGCTCCGTCTCCTGGTTCCTCAACCCCGCAAGACGACGGGTTTTGCGTCGCAGGTTTAGCCGCCGCACGTGGCAGACGGGGCTGCGCTCGGTCTGTGAAAAGGGGAGACACGACCGACACTTCCTTTCTTCCCTGAGTGTCCTCGCGTGGCCCCCCCACAAGGCGGCCTGCCTTTGTCCCCTCCCCAGGGCCCCCAGGCCATTGTTTTTAATACTTTATCTACATTTTGTAGCTATCACCTGCATGAGGATTGGTCTGGAAGGGCCACTTGGCCGTTACCAGAGGCAAAACCTGTGGTTTGAATGTCGGTCTCTTAATGGCGTCTGTTGGTGAACAGATGATGTTAACTCTAACGCCGTTCAATTTATTAGTCTTTTCCTTTATAACTGGTATTTCTGTGTCCTGTTTGAGAAATCATTGCCTATTCCAAGGCCACAAAGATATTTTTGTATATAACCTTCTGGAAGCTTTGTTATTTTGCCTTTCATGCTTAAAGCTAAGCTTGGCCTGGAGTTGGTTGGTTGCATGGTGTGAGGTAGGGATCAGCATTCAGCATTCAGCTGATCCAGCACCATTTGCCAAAAATACTGTCATTTCCCCATAATAATTCAGTGGCACTTTTGTCAGAAACCAGGTGACTGAGTATACGTGTGTGTATTTCTGAATGCCAAATCGTGTGACTTTGGTCTATTTCTGTTCCTGTGCTAATCTCACTGTCTCTGTTCCTTTAATCTCACAAGGAGTCAGGGTCTCCTGTGGTGGAAGATTCCAACTTTGTTCTTCTGTTATTTTTCCTGGATGTTCTTCTTCCTTCTCATTTCCACATAAGTTCTAGGATCAGCCTTTTGATTCCAAAAACATCAGCTGGGATTTGGATTGTGATTGCATTTGATCCATAGGGTCAGTCTGGGAAGAATTCACATCTTTATCATGGAGTCTTCTGGTCTGTGGATGTAGCGTGTTCCTGCGTTTATCTGGGTCTTATTCATTAGTAATTTCTCTCGGTGATGTCATGCAGTTTTCTCTATAAAAGTCTTGCACATCTTTCGTGAGTTTATTCCTGGACAGTTGATGTTTTATGATGTGATTTTAAAAGGTATCAGTTTTTAAATTTCATTTTCCAGTTGCATGCAGAGAAAGTGAAATAGCATTGTTTCGGGATCCCCAAGTCAAGTCCCAGCCCTGCTATGTATCAGCTGAGTGACTCAGGCAGACTCCAGGCCTCCCTGTGCCCACCTGCAGGGTGGAGGCCATGCCCACCGTGCACCAGGTGTTTGTCACGTTCCTAGCTCCCGACATCGGCCTGTCTTCTTTCTGGGTTACGCTGCTCTGCTTGTCTTCTGGGCACAGGCTGGTGTTGGCCCCACCCATGGCTCCTAGGGTGGGCTTAGGGCTCAGCTCATCCAACCCAAGCAGCACATCACGTTGCGTTGCCATGGGACACATTCAGAGCCAGTGACCGTGTCCTCTGGGGCTCTCAGAAGGAGACAGTGGCCGGAACCTGGAGGGCATGAGGCCAACGTCATGGTGGCCGCCTTCCTGCTGCCAGGGCAGGGTCTCTGGGGAAGGAGCTCTGGAACCACTGAGAGGCCTTGGCCGCCCCTGGACTTCCCAGCTCTGTGAGTCAAACGGTGCCTGTTCTCACTGTGGTCCAGGTGGGTCAGGGTTTCTGCCACTTGCCACCAGAGTGTCCTGCCCAGGAACGGTCAGCTCCATGGCACTGGTGTGACCTCAACGTGGAGCGTGGTGGGGGGTGTCCTCACCAGCCTCTGAGCCCGTGACAATTACAGCTGTGGTCAGGGACGTCAGGGGGTCCGAGGGTCCCATCTACTCATCGGGGCAGAGGAGTGCCACCACACAAACCCCTAGACAGAGATGGGCCAGGTTGCTGGCTTCAAGTCCCAGTCCCTGCGTGCCCTGTCTCCATGGCGTCACCATGGGCAACTGCCATCGCCTCGCCAGTCCCCCGGTGCCCTGTCGCCAAGATGGGGACAATGCCTCTCCCTCAGTGTTCCCGTGCAAGTTGCACATTAAAACGTACGAGCACCAGCAGCTGGCACGTGGTTCAGGCTCAGACGATGGTACTTATTAGCAACGCCACCCACCTGGTGTGTGAGTTTCCTGTTGCTCCTGTAAGAAGCGACCACAAACTCGGCGGCTTAAAACAACACACGTCTATTATCTTATTGTTCCGGCGTTCGGAGCCTCGCTGGGCTCGCGCCGGGATGTCAGCAGGGCTGGCTCCAGCAGGCTCCAGGGGCAAACCCGTCTCCCGCCTCCTCCAGCTCCCAGACCACACAGCGCTCCTGCTCCCAGCCCCTCCTGCGTCCTCAGGGACAGCAGCTCCGCACCGTCCGATCCCTCTGACTCTGACCCTCTGCCCCCTCTCACGAGGAGCCTCGTGGATTGAATCAGGCCCCAAAGATGTGACGAGTTCTAGGACCCAGGGAGAGGGATCCACACACCACACCGAGGGGCTGTGCCCAGCTCTGCCTGGGGACAAAGATAGGCTCCTTGGAGGCGTGGTGACATCGAGCTAAGCCTTAAGGGGTGAGCTGGGATTTTCCAGGTGGACAGGTGGGGGGAAGGGACGTCCGTCAGGCGGAGGGCACAGCTCAGGCAAAGGCTTAGAGGTACGGAAGCGTGTGGCACTGTGACTCTCCATGACGCCATCGGCACCCCTCCCCGGAACAGGCCCTCTCTGGCCCCACCCCTGAAGGGGTGACCCACCCGAGCTAGACAGCGGTCGTTTCCGACTCCGGCTCCCCTGGTTCTCTGTGAGTGTTCCTTCCCTGTCTGGTCCACCCCGGTTCACATTCCTTAGTGCCGTCCTCAGGGAAGACACAAGAGTCTGGACATCACACGTGCACTGTGCCACCAGCCACCGCAGGCAACCCCAGCCTCCTGTGTAGACTCCCTGGTTGGGTGTCACCCTGCCACCTCCCCGCCATGGACCTACCTCTCTGCTCCTCCCACCTCTACAGACGTATCGCTACAGCCCCTTGCTCACCCCGGCCACGCTCAGCAGGGGCCCTCCTGTGTGGACACACAGCGTCAGTGTGCGCCTACGCCCATGGGGCCTCCTCGCCCCGAGATGCCCTTTAGCCCCATCCCTGCAAGTTCAAGTCCCACCCACATCAGGTGCCCCTTCCTCACTAACGCCGCCTCTGACTTCCTCCCAAATTGTCACGTGGACATGGCTATGACTCCCTCTGCAGAATGTCTCAAAGTCTACCATGCATTATAATTAAATAAGATAATGTAGGTAATAAGCTTAGTACGAGCCCTGGTATAAAGTAAGTGCCGATAAATGTGAGCTCACCAACATCACACCATCACCATCACCATCACCATCACCATCACCATCATCACCATCACCATCATCACCATCACCGTCACCATCATCACCATCACCATCACCATCATCACCATCACCATCACCGTCACCATCATCACCATCACCATCACCGTCACCATCATCACCATCACCATCACCATCATCACCATCACCACCATCACCATCACCACCACCACCATCATTATCACCGTCATCACCTCATTTCACTTGAGGACAAGATCTGTGTCTTCTCCCTCTTCGTGTCCCCTTAGTGCTTGTCATAGAGCCTGACTTCTCAGGGTCCTCAGCAAATGGTTTTTGAGTAAATGAAAGAGATTAGCATATTAAGCTCCAACTGCACACCGTGGTCTTCATTTGAATGGCAGTGGTGTTACAATATTGAGTTAGATGCTGGGTCCTGTGCTATTTCATCTCAGTGCTCACAGCAGTCCTTCAGGTGAGTGTTCCAAGCCCATTTTACAGATGAGGAAATCAAGGCACGTGAGAGGTTAAGCCCAAAGTCCCAGAACTAGTAGGTGATGGAGCTGAGACTTGAATGTGTTCTGGCTGGCTCTGGGGCCTTGCTTGCTCCCCACTGGGACACCCATGAGGAATGGGACCCTGTCCCTTCTCCAGTGCACCGGGGCACTTGCCGCAGCAGCCCGCACAGAGGAGGCTTCGATGACTTCGGAAGGAAGGTGCGTCCCAGCGCTGTGATGAACTAAAGCAGACGTCTAGAAAGCAAAGCAAAGCGACCCATGACCGAAAAAGAAGGTTGTTGTGTGAGTGTCCTTGTGCTGGAGTCCACCCAAGGTGTGCAGTGACCACCCACTACGTGCCAGGCACTGACGCCGCCCAGGGGCGCCTGCGTGAGCCTGACCCGCGGTCAGGCATCAGCCAGTCTCTGGCTCCGGTCTCCGGGGTCCGAGCCCCATCTGGAATTCTGAACAATCAATGAGGAGACCAACTTTCCAAGAGACATATTTATTAAAAAACAAAAACATGCCTCTCCCAAAGCAGCCCTCCATTCTGTGACCGTGCGAGCCTGGGCCAGCGTCAGCACCGGCTCCGGGGCAGACACAGAGACCTGCATTCTTGTCGGCCACGCGGGAGTCGGCACGGAAGTCCCCGGTGCCCGCAGATGAAAGCATTCCCCGTCCCAGCCTAACTCCAGACGAGTGTCCTCCCTCCCAATCATGAGCGAGGAAATGCAATATTGTTTTAGGACTTGCCTCTGCATAATAGCTGACGAGGGCAGAGAACAATCTAGCGTTTATATCAAACACAAACAGGCGCGCTGCCCTCATCTGACTTCGGGCCTCGCCTCTGCCCGGGCAGGGGCTGTGCCTCTCCGGACGGATGGCGGAGCCCCTCAGCCTCGCGGGCCGGGGGGGATGAGGACGGGGCGAGAGACCCCAAAGGCAGGAGAGTGTCCAGAGGGCGCTGCGGGGGCCGGTGGGCCCCCTGGAGTGACGACAGGCTCTGTCCGTCCTCTGTGCAGGATTCCCGATGCCATCTGGGCTGTCCTGCTCTGCGGATGGAGGTCCCTCGGTGGCGGGGAGCAGCCAAAGGAGAGAGTGTCCCGGGAGAGCCCTCACACTCATCCTCAGAGGTCCGAGCAGCAGGACCCGACGCTGCCACCGTCTCCTCCTCTGGGGAGGGTGGGGATGGTCCTGCTCTGGGGTGAGGGGCACTGCAGACCCTGCAGGCAGCCCTCTGCCCCACCTAGCAGGACGTCTGGCACGGGCCCTGCGCCCATGGGCGTCACTGTCCTTGGGACAGTGCATGCAAATGACATGGGACCAAAGCCGCCCTGCCTCTTCCCGGGGCACCTCAGCCCTCCTAGGCTTGTAGGATGGAGGCAGCCCAGTGGGGCAGGGTCTGTGTGGCCTCCTGGCCCCACGTCTCCAGGGCAGGGGCACCCAAGCCATGTGGGGACAACATGGAAATTGAAGTTGGACATGACAAGGTGTAATGTTGTCCCACAGCCATGGCTGTGTGACCTTAGGCAAGTCCCTTCACCTCTCTGAGCCCAGCTCCCTCAACTTGAGGCGCGAGGCCGATGTCACAAGTCAGGTGCATGTAGCCATCCCTGAGCGTGAGGACATCGCCTCGGCCATCCAGGGCAACACCATCCCCACCGCCCTGTTTCAGGCTTTTGCGGGGCCGGCGGGAGGTGAGCGCTGGGCTCGGGCAGAGAAGCCACCACCTGAGCCTCCGCCCCAGAGCCCGGGGGCAGCGGCGCCGTCACAACAATGGCTCCGGCCGTGTCCTCGGAAACCACAGTGTCTGCTCCGTCCTCCCAGGGACCCACCTACCCGCCATGGCTTTGACCACGCAGGCTCAGCCTCCTTTTAATTGCATTGTTTTCCTGTTTCGAAAATGATACCTGTTCTTTACACAAAGTCCGGACACCACAGCAAAACCCAAACAGGGAGATTCAAAATCACCCTGGATGCTCTAGCCCAGCGACGCCGCGACCTCCCGACTGCCGTGCCCGCCGTTCCTGGGGATGAACTTCTTGCCTTTTAATAAAGTTAGTACCGACGTCTCCTGGAACCGGCTCTTTACACTTACTCGTCAGGAACAATTTTCCATGTCAATAAAAGCGTGGCTTTGCCGGTGTTTTCTGGTTAGAGATATTGGTTTAAGCCGTTTCCTGCCGCAGCACTTGAGCAGGTGGTTTCCAGCCTGGCATCGTGAGGGCGCCATGGTGGGCGCTGCCCCCTGTGAGTCGCTCGTCCTCCCTGGACAAGTTCAAGAGATAGAGCTGCCGGGACACAACACGTTCCGGAATATGGCAGCCTGCGCATCCTCGCGTCCCGCACCCCGGCCAGCAGTGAGGCTCCACGTGTCTTAAATCTTCGACAATTTGCTAAAGAAAAATATCTCATTACGTCACGTTCACGTCTCACTTCTTCGCGAGAGGGGACACTCTGTGGGATCTGCCGCTCGCGATTTTGCTCGTGGTGGCTCTTTGTGCCGCGGCCCCTTCCTTAGTCCTCAGGTGAATGAGCTTCCCAGGCTGCTGTGACCGACCGTCACAGACCGGGTGAGTGAAGGCAGAACCACATCCTCTCGGGCTGGAGATCAGAAGCCTGAGATCAAGGTGGGGCGGGGCCACGCTGCCTTGGAGGCTCCAGGACAGAACCCTGCCCGCCCGCTCCGGCTCTGGAGGGGGCTCCACGGCTTGCGGCTGCACCGTTCCAGTCTCTGTCTCCGTCTCCACGTGGCTTCCTCCCTGCGTCTCCTGTCTGGGTTTCTCTCTTCCTCCAAGGACACGAGTCTGGGGCGAGGCCCACCCTAATCCAGCATGGCCTCCTCCCATCACGTCTGCCAGACCCGAGATAGGTCCTGTGCACGGGTACCGGGGGTGGACTGTAAACGTGTCTTTCGGGAGGACACGACGCTGCCCACCACAGTGTGCTTGTCCCTTGGCGATGGAAAGAGGAGTGACCGCAGAGATGACCAAGGTCCTGGGGCCGCCCGTGCCAGCTCTGCCAGGTCTGCAGAGGTCTTGGAGAGGAGCCCTGAGCGCCCGGCTTGGAGGAGCCCACGGGCTCAGGACCTCAGGGACCAAGCTTCAGTCTCCACCTTTCTCTGGGACAGAAGCAAGGTCAGCCTGAGGACAGGGACAGCCTGCCCGATGTCGGCTGTGCCCCAGCGCCTACAGAGCAGCTTCCTGCTTGGCCGCGTGTCCCCAGACCGCCCCGTGTGGAAGGTGGTTGCTCGAGAAGCAAACTGAGGTCCGAGGAAGGAAAGGATCTTGCCACGGGTGCCCAGATCGGGGACAGCTGGCCTCCTGGGACGTGCTGTGACCACTGTCCCAACGTCCTGTCTGCATGTTCTGTCCTTCCTGGAGGTCAGGGGTCGCACGGCTAAGCAAGCAGCCTCGGGGCTGAGATTTGAGGTGGCGCAGCTCCAGCCCCCCCCCCACAGGCCCCAGGGGAGCTTTTCCTCTCCAAACCCAACTCCCTACAGCCCACGGCACGGGCTGCACCCTCTCCTGATGGCCCCCGGGCGTGGCTCGGCCAGCTGGGAGCAGAGTGCCTGTGAGTCCTCCCTGGGCCTCCTCGGCTCCCACGAACGGCTCCCGTAGCCGCTCTGATCATGTGTGTCTGCACACGGTGAAATACTCAGTCCCTGGCTTAAGGGGAAAAAAAAGTCCCTGCCTGGGGCTGGAGCCAGCTCAGGACAATGCCCACTATGTCCGGCCACGGGAGGCCCCTATGAGAGGGTCTCTGTGCTTGTGGGGCCCCCAGACGCCCCCAGCATCCCCGGCCAACGCACCCCCCTCAGGGCCCAGCCACAGGCTCTTCTGCCGGCCCCGGAAGACAGGCTGGGAGGGGGGACGCTTCCCTTGAGGACACCCCACTGGCACGCTCGGCCTCTACACCAGCACGTGCAGGGAGAACAGCACGCGGCCTGGGAGTTCAGACTGTTCTAGAAGCATCTGCTCTGGAGTCAGCCAAAATGCTGCTGTGTCCATTTGAAGACATCACAATGGCTTCCTACTTTTTTAAGAACAGCACATTCTTTGCTCCGCATAAAATAATAACAGTTAATAATTACAACAGTTACAAGCATCCGGCTGCATGCCGGGCACCGGGCACTGGGCACCAGGCAACGTTCTCTCTCACCCAACCCTACCAAACCCTCCTCCTCCCCACGTGACGGCAAACGGAGGCTTCGTGACAGCAGAGCAACCTGCCCAAGGCCTCAGTCGCAGCAACCTCGGCTTTGACCCAGACCCGACTCCAGAGGCAGCTGCGTACTGCGCAGCGTCGGGGACACTGGAAAAGTGCCCCAAGTTCCTCTCAGCCCTGTGCCCAGGTCCCTACGCAAGGTGGCTCCTGGCTCCTCCCTTGGAGAGTGGAGTCTTTCTCTCCAGCCCTTGAACTTGGCTGTCACAGGGGGACGATAGCAAACGTGAGGGAGAAAAAGCTCGAGGAGCTCTGCTTGTGGGGGTTGGGCTCTCACTGTGTGCGGGACCCCGCAACCCCACCGTGGGGACCAGCCGGCTCACCCTGGAGGACAGCGGCCGTGGCCCAGGCGTCCCGCCCCCGCTGACGGCAGGTCAGTCGTGAGAAGCGCAGCCCGGCCAGGCAGCCAACAGGATCCAGCCGTCAGCCAGGTGCTGCTCAATCATGACAAATAGTCGATGCTACCAGTTGAGCCACTAGTTGTGGGATTGGTTGATCCGCATAATAACCCCATGACAGAAGCCAGGCAGGTCTGACAACCCTCGCGGGGCAGATGAGAAAAGCAGAGTTCTGAGGGGTGAGGGATTTGCTCAAAGGCACCAGTCTCGCTTTGTAGAGGCAGAGCTTAAACCTAATTCCTCTAGATCCGAGCTAGAAAGTCGGGCTACAAGGGAAAGGCGTTCGTGCTCATGCTGAGAGCAGGCTTGGTTTGGGCTTTGACACTTCTGGTTCCAGCTCTTCCTTGGTTCTGTAACTACTGAGTGGGCCAAGCCAGCTGCCCAGAGCCCACACCCCAGCTCTGTTCCTGTTCTTGATGACATCAGCACATTTGCTGCGCTTGGTTTGGGGTGTTTGGTGTACTGCTCTGGGATGTGATCACCATCATCACCATCATCACCATCATCACCACCATCATCACTAACACCACCATCATCACCACCACCATCACCATCACCATCATCATCACCATCACCACCATCACCATCATCACCACCATCACCATCACCATCATCACCATCATCATCACCATCATCACCACCATCATCATCATCACGATCATCACCACCATCATCATCACCACCATCATCACCACCATCACCACCATCACCACCATCACCACCATCATCACCACCATCACCATCACCATCATCACCATCATCATCACCATCATCACCACCATCATCACCATCACCACCATCATCACCACCATCACCACCATCACCACCATCATCACCACCATCACCATCACCATCATCACCATCATCATCATCACCATCATCATCACCATCATCACCATCATCATCACCATCATCACCACCATCATCACCATCACCACCATCATCACCACCATCACCATCACCACCATCAG
>CAUYSK010046626.1:0-15499 GCA_963575035.1 Avahi laniger
GCTGGCCATTATTCTGTCTTCTTTTGAAAAGTTTCTGTTCATTTCCTTTGCCCATTTGTTGATGAGGTTGTTTGATTTTTTCTTGTTGATTTTTTTGAGTTCTAGATAGATTCTGGTTATCAGCCCTTTATCAGATGTGTAGAGAGCAAATATTTTCTCCCATTCTGTGGACTGTCTATTCGCTCTAACGATAGTTTCCTTGGCAGTGCAGAAGCTTTTTAATTTGATTAGATCCCATTTATTTATTTGTGTTGCTGCTGTGATTGCTTTGGGGTTCTTCAAGAATTCCTTGCTTAGGCCGATATCTGCAAGGGTCTTCCCAACATCTTTTTTAAAAATTCTTAAGGTTTCATGCCTTAGGTTTAAGTCTGTTATCCATCTTGAATTGGTTTTTGTGAGAGGTGAGGGGGAGGGATCCAGTTTCATTCTTCTGCATGTAGCTATCCAGTTTTCCCAGCACCATTTACTAAAAAAGGACTCTTTTCCCCAGTGTATATTTTTGTCAGATTTGTCAAAGATTAGATTACCATATGCTGATGGTTTCATGTCTGGATTCTCATTCCTGTTCCAGAGGTCAATGTCTCTGTTCTTGTGCCAGTACCATGATGTTTTAGTTATTATAGCCTGGTAGTACAGCTTGAAGTCTGATAGACCGTTACCTCCCAGTTTGTTCTTTTTACTTAAGATTGCTTTGGCTATACGAGATTTTTTTCTGGTTTCATGCAAAGTGTGGAATTATTTTTTCCAGATCTGTAAAGAATGATAATGGGATTTTTATAGGGATTACATTAATTCTGTAGATCACTTTAGGTAGTATGGACATTTTAACAATATTGATTCTACCAATCCATGAGCAAGGTAGGTTTTTCCATCTGTTTACATCTTCTACAATTTCTTTTATTAGTGTTTCATAGTTCTTCCTTTATAAGTCTCTTAACATCTTTCGTTGAATATATTCCTAGATATTTAATTTTTTTTGAGGCTATTGTAAAAGGAATTGTGTTTTTGATTTGATGCTTGGCTTGACTGTTGCTGGCATATATGAATGCCTCAGATTTGTGTGTACTGATTTTGTATCCTGAGAATTTGATGAATTCATTTATCAGTTCTAGGAGTCTCTTAGATGAGTCCTTGGGGTTGTCTAGTTATAATATCATATCATCAGCAAAGAGCAAGAGTTTGATCTCATCTGTCCCCATTTCGACACCCTTAATATCACTCTCTTGCCTGATTGCTGTGGCGAGGATTTTTTAGCACTATGTTGAATATAAGTGGAGATAGAGGGCAGCCTTGTCTAGTTCTGGTTCTAAGTGGGAATGCTTTCAATTTTTAAGAAGAGGAGTCTCTTCAAGTCTTCTTCAAGTCCTGCCCATATGTCTCTTAATACTTCCAGACCAATGACTAGAGTCAGATTACTCCCTGAAGAGTTGTAATGCCTGGCTAAGGTGTATTAGCAGTAATACCAGAAATGTGTGTGGGACTACATGTCTAGAATTTTTAAATTTTTAAAAATTTTTAATTGTTATGGAAGGGGCCATGATTCATCTTTCCTAAAATGAACTCTTACTTGAGAAATGTGTTTGTGTTTTTTGCTTGCACTGTCTTTGCTAACACCATGATCTAAGGGATTACTGAAAACCTACTTTATCAGTATATTTATTGTCTTGCTTAATATCACTTGAGGCCAAAGAATGCATTTTACAGAAGAAGGTAGTGGTAAACATATGATGATGGGATCTTGTCTTCCAACTATATACCATATCTCTCAAAAGCTGGCAGCTTAAGAGGATGATAGAATGGTCTATTAAAAGAGTGGGAGCTAAAATATTAAAAACAATTGATCTCATGGAGACAGAGAGTAGAATGATGGTTACCGGAGGTTGGGAAGGTTAGCAGGGAGAGAGGAATAAAATGGGGATGGTTAATGGGTGCAAAAATACAGTTATATAGATAGAATGAATGATATTTGATAGCACAACAAAGCAACAATAATCAATAATAAGTTAGTGTATATTTTAAACAGAAGAGTGGAATTGAAATATTCCTAACAGAAAGAAATGATAAATGCCTGAGGTCATGGATACTCCAATTATCCTGATTTTATTAGTTCACTTTGTATGCCTATATAAAAACACACATGTATCCTATAAAGATATACAACTATTATGTACACATCATAATTAAAAAGAAAAAGGTTCAGGTGAGACGCCAGCTCAGAGAAGGTACACTGCAGTGCTTGGGTGCCAGACTTTGGGACACAATATATACTATAAACAATGAGTAGTTAGCATACACAGTTTGAAATGCCAAGAGGTGAAAGTAGGATTGGCCAATTTTAGTTTTAGTTTACTCATGCCAGTAGACCTGATTCAAAGAAAGGAATTATTATAATGGAAGAGAAAATTCATCATCATTATTTCAAAAAGCTAAGGCAACTTCCCTAGTAATGCGGATATAGAATCAAAACAGGCCAATATGTCTAGACCTCAGGGAATTCACTGATTTGTTTTTGGTGCTAAAATCAAATAAACAATTATAGCATCGACAATTGACAAGGACAAGGCAACCATGCCTGGTTTATTTGACCAGACAGGAAATTCAGGAGGGCTGCTATGTTGGCCAAGTTTGTGGAATTTCTGCCTCAGGGTAGGTTTTATTAGTAAATGCTGTGGTTTATATATCTTACAGTTTGATGTTTTCAGAGCTTAAAGCCAGCCACCAGTTTAATAATAAGTGACAGAGTGGAATTTACTGTGTATAAGAGCATAAGTAAATAGTGAGAGCCCTCACACTTGACAGTCAATATCACATCCCATTGGCCCCTTTTCATTTCAGCCACAATGGTGCTGGACAGCTAGTGGAGAGCACAAACTTCTCTTTGCTACCTGAAAATCAAAACAAATGTTCCCCTGAATTTTGTCATCAGGATCTTTCCAAAAGCTGAGAGGAGCCTGCATAAAAATACAGTCCATAACTATGAGAAAGTCAGTGCTCTCACAGGCAACCCACAGACAATGGAAGATGAAAGTCGGTGGATAAAATCTTCAGCCTCTGCCTTTAAATTTGTGGCAGAACTATGCTCTCCTTGGCTGTCACTGGCGACGTTGATAACACAGCCTTATATAAGTTTTTCATCCTTACTTATCTAACTCTTTCTGCTCTTTCACTCTTCCTTCTTGGGAGTATTTACCAAACTATCTGCACCCAAGTTCTTGTCTTAAGTTCTACTTTTGGAGTCATATAAACTAAGATATCTGTGTTGTATACTGAGTGATTTTTCTCAGCCTAGAAGAGTAACTGACATGTAATAGCTCTCTTAAAACCTTAATTGAATAAAAAGTTGTTATATAATTGAATACCAGAGCTAGAATGGCACTTAATGACCAAACAGTTCATAAGTGAGGGAGATATGCTTACTCTTGTCACTATTTCTTAATATTATTCTGGAATCAATAGCAAATGCAATTTAAAAAAAAATACTAATTCTTGCTATTTAACACTATGATGTAACAAAACACCCCAAAATATAGTATCTTTAAATAACAAAAATTTATTATTTCCCAGGTTCTGCAGTCTGGATTGTACTTTGGTTCCTTACAATGACTGCTGAGGTTAGGATACTTAAGATAGTGTCTCTGCTTAGAGGTCTGGTGCTTCAGATGGAAAGCAGGACCAACTGCAGATTAGTCAGGTCTTTCCACTCTCTAAATGGGTGACTTCTTCATGTGGCAGTTAGATTGCCACAGCTCACACCACGGTTGTCTTAAGTGAAATTACATTTCTTACGTGGCAGCTGATTTCCAGAATAGAGAAAACAAATGCTTCTTCATATGAGAAAGGGCATGAATATGCAGGGAAAAAGGGAACTGATGGCAGCCCTTTTTGAAGACCAACTGCAACAATTATTATTGAAAGTATGTATTTTATCATTGCTTTTTAGAAAATAAGTTGAAAAATGGGAAATTCAAAAAGCAAGCATGAAAAGAAAGAACTTTTGTATGGTGGCTGGATAAAATATTTATATATAGAATTGTGGGTGTGTTTAATAAAAATATGTTAAATAAATAAATGGAAATATTATCGAATAAGACTTTGGGTTAAACATGGTAGATTAAGCATAACTCTTTTATGCTATTTCTCATGCAATTAAAATGACAGATTTAAAAAGTTTCATAGATCCTAGCACTTTGGGAGGCTGAGATGGGAGGATTACAAGAGGCCAGAAGTTCAAGTCCCCTTCTCTACAAAAAAATAAAAAAAAAAAATTAGCCAGGTGTGGTGGTGCATGCCTGCAGTCCCAGCTACTCTGGAGGCTGAGCCAGGAAGATCACTTGAGCCCAGTAGTTTGAGGTTGCAGTGAGCTATACTCACACTACTGCATTCTAGTCCAGGTGACAGGGGGAAAACCTGTCTCAAAAAAAAAAAGTTTCATAGAAATTTTATTTCTAAAATTTTTGACAGAAATAGGAGACATCAGTGGAACACAGATGTTGATATATTTCTGAGAAAAGTTGATGATACTGAAGAATAAACCACTGTAGGAGATGTCATATAAGACATTTTCACAGAGTTTTGAGAGTTCTATTTAGCAAAATTCTTAAAATTTGAACACTATGTCTGTATGGTCTTTATTTTTGCTTCTATTAATATGGTAAATTACATTTATAGATTTGCATATGTTGAACCATCCCTGCATCTCTGGGATGAAGCCTACTTGGTCATGATGGATTATTTTCTTGATAAACACCTGGATTCGGTTTGCTAGGATTTTGCTGAGAATTTTTGCATCTATATTCATAAGGGATATTGGTGTGCAGTTTTCTTTTTTTGTTGCATCCTTTCCCGGTTTTGGTATTGGGTTTATGTTGGCTTCATAAAATGTGTTGGGGAGGAATCCATCCTTCTCGATGTTGTGGAATAATTTCTGCAGGATAGGCACCAGTTCTTCTTTGTAGATGTGGTCAAATTCGGGTGCGAAATCATCTGGTCCCGGACTTTTCCTTTTAGGGAGGTTTTTTATTGCCGTTTCAATTTCAGTACTACATATTGGTCTGTTCAGGAATTTTATTTCTTCCTGGTTGAGTCTAGGGAGGCTGTGAGCTGGAACCCATTCTACTAAGTGAAGTATCCCAAGAATGGAAAAAAAAAAAACATCACGTGTACTCATCAGCAAATTGGTTTTAAGTGATCAACACCTAAGTGCATATATAGGAATAACATTTATCGGGTGTTGGACAGATGGGAGCGGGGAAGAGGGGATGGGTATATACATACATAATGAGTGCAGTGTGCACTGTCTGGGGGATGGACATGCTTGAATCTCTGATTGGGGGTGGGAAGGGGGTAAGGGCAACATAACCTAAACATTTGCACCCCCATAATATGCAGAAATAAAAAAAAAACAATAAAAAAAGTTTGAACGCTATGGAAAGAAGGAAAGCTGGAAATCAGGATTATTAATTGAAGGAACAGCCAAAATTAAAGTTATCCTTGGGATAAATCTAGAGAGACACTCCCAAAAGAAATTTAGCAAACTTCTTTCAGGAGTCCACAGCTTTTAGAGTGGGTATTGCCATCCCATAGAAACAACTTTCATATTTTATTCCTCATCAATTCTTCCTAAAATGTATAACTATGGTTTGCTCAAAACAGGATTCCAAAAGAGAATACATGCTGTACTTTGTTACTATGTCTCTTACAGCTCATTAATTTACATCTTTTTTTGCTATCAACCTTTTTGCCTCATGCCATTTACTTTTTAACAAAATTATATATGTTTGTAAATGGAGGTGATTTTTCACAATCTGGAATTTTCTTTTTATATCCTCACGCAACTTAGCATGTCACTGAGTCATTCCTATTTTCCTTAACTGAGAGTTATGTAAAGACTTGATCGGATCCAAGATTTTGCTTTTGTTTTTGTTGTTTTGGTAAGAGAAATGCATAAGTTATTTTGTGTTACATTACAACACATAAAGAGGCACACATTTTTTGTTCATGACTCCATTGGTGATATAAAGATTGGTAAGTGGTTTCATATATTGCCAGTCATTCAATAAATGCTTTAAACAGACATTGTTGATTGTTTCTTGGATCCATTATTTCATTAGTATTGACATCTGTTAATTTTCTAATTCTGGTATTCCTCCTGCATTTATTATTTCTGATTCCTAAATTAAAAAAATTCTTTAATTATTTTAATAGCAAAGACAAAAAAATGCTTGTTTCATACTGAATTTTCAGAATAATGAGTTGGTATTCTAACAATCTCCCAAAAGTAATATTTTTTGAAGTGTTATGAATTCACGCATAAATATATAATTAATTCTTTTATATTCACTATTGTGATATTCTTCTTTATGGCCAAAATGTTCTATTATTGTCAAACAATACCTACTTTATATAGGCTTATCTTATGATAAAATTCTCATATTTGTCAATAATCTTTTGCTCTCAAGCATGACAAGATATCATAAGATATGAAGCTGGATCAGCAAGTTCTGTAAGGACCTCTAGATTACCTTAATAAAAAGTGACATTTATGGACAATTTTCTGAATAATAGCAATGATTATTTTATTGCATTATTCTTTTTTTCTGGGACTTTCAATGAATGAACCTGGGGAATAACATTTTTCTTTAGAATTAGAGGAAAAAACATGAGTTTAAATTCTTATTTCTAATATAATTTAACATTTGGAGACCATTGTTTATCTTTTATTTTGTATAAGTATATTTTAACTCTTATGTTGAATATCTTAGTTTTAATGATATTAACAATAAATAAATATAATACATATATATGTCATATTAAAAGAATATTTTAAGGGAATGTTATTGATCTCTGGTTCCTACTACCTATTTTCTCTGTTATTGTTTTATTGTATATATTTAAGGAGTACAATATGATGTTTTTATACTGCTATATATAGTAAAATGGCTATTATAGTCAAGCAATTAACATGCCCATCATCTCACCTAGTTATCTTTTTTTGTGTGTGGTGCAAGAGCACCTACAATGCACTCTCTAAGTCAAAATCTCTAGGCCAATATTAATAATGTTGTTAACTATAGTGTTAACTGTATCCTTATGCTGTATATTAGAGCTCTCTCTTTATATATATTACATATGAAATATATATATTATAAATGAATCTGTCAATGACACTTTGGTTGTTCCCATATATTGCTATTGTCAGTAATGCTGCAATGACTACAGGACTGCAGGCATCTTTATGAGATGATAATTACATATTTTTTGGTGTGTATTAAGAAGACAGATTGTTGCTGGGCCATATGGTAGTTCTAATTTTTAATTTTTTGAGGAACCTCCATATTGTTTTCCATAATGACTGAATCAATCCACATTCCCCATATCAGTATACAAGGGTTTCCTTTTACTTCTGGTCTTTTTTTCTTTTTGTATCTTTTTAACCGGGAAATAAAAATCGCTTATATTTATCATGTACATTATGTTGTTTTAAAATATACATTGTGAAATGGTAAAATTGAGCTAGTTTACACATGCATTACCTCACATACTCATTTTTTTCTGGTGAGAACACTTAGAATCTAATCTCTTAGCAATTTGCAGGAATACAATACACTGTAATTAGTTATAACCATCATGCTGTACAATAGATCTCTTGAATTTATTCCTCTTTTTAACTGAAATTTTGTAACCTTTGACCAACATCTCTCCACCCTCCCACCACCAGCCCAGTCAGCACTGGTAACCACTATTCTACTCTCTGCTTTTACGAGTTCAGCATTTTTAGACTCAACATTTAAGTGAGATCATGCAGTATTTGTATATCTGTGCCTGGCTTATTTTATCTAACATAATTTTCTCCAGGTCCATCCATGTTGTCACAAATGACAGTATTTTCTTCTTTTTTAAAGCCCAATAGCATTCCATTGTGTATATATATCACATTTTCTTTATTTATTCATCCACTGATGGACGCATGTTGATTCCATATCTTAGCTATTGTAAATAATGCTGTCATGAAAATGAGAATGTCAGAGTGCAGATATCTCCTTAAGATGGTGATTTTATTTTGTATGGATATATACATAGCAGGAGGATTGTCATATCATATGGCAATTCTATTTTTAATTTTTTTGTGGAACCTCCAACTGTTTTCCATAATAGCTATACTAATTTACATTTCCATGAACATTATACAAAGGTTTCCATTTCTCCATATTCTTTCCAACACTTATCATTCATCTCCTTGGTAACAGTCATTCTAACAGGTGTGAAGTGCTATCCCACTGTGTTTTTAATTTTGATTTCTCTGATGATTAATGACTTCCATCATTTTTTTCATATAGCCTTTGACCATTTGTTTGTCTTCAAGAGGTATCTATTCAGGTCTTTTTCCCATTTTTAGTTGGGTTATTTGATTTTTTGCTATTGAGTTCCTCATATAATTTCAATATTAATCCATTATCTGATATATCATTTGCAAATATTTTATTACATTCTGTATGCTGTCTCTTCACTCTATTGATTTTTTTTTTCTGTGCAGAAGGCTTTTATTTTGATCACATTTCTCTATTTTTCCTTTTGTTGTCTGAGGTTTAGGCGTCATATCCAAAAAATCATTGCCTAGACCTAAGTGATGAAATTTTTCCATATGTTTTACAGGCTCAGGTCTTACATTTAAGTCTTTAATTCATTTTGAGTCGATTTTTGTTTATGATGTGAGATAACTGTGCAATTTAATTCTCTGAATGTGAATATTCACTTGTCCCAAGGCCAGTTATTAAAGAAATTTTCTTTTCTCTTTAGTGTGTTCTTGTCAACTTTGTCAAAATTCAGTTGGGTCTAAATGCACAGAATTTATTTTTGGCTTCTCTATTCTGTTCCATTTGCTTATATATCTGCTGCTATTCCAGTATCATGCTGTTTGAAATGCTACAGCTTTGTAGTACTTTTTGAAGTCAGGTGATTGATGTCTCCAGCTTTGTTCTTTTTGCTCAGGATTGATTTGGCTATTTGGAATCTTTTGAGGTTCCATATGAAGTTTAGAATTGTTTTTTAAATAGTATTTAAAAATCATTGGGATTTTTGTTGGGATTGCATTTAATTTGGCTTTGGATAGTGTGGACATTTTAATGATATTAATTCCTTTAATTCCTGAACATGAGTTACAATTTCATTTATTTGTGTCTTTTCAAATTTTTTTCTCATCCATGTTTTATAATTTTCAGGTACACGTCTTTTATCTCCTTGGCTAAATTTATTTGCAAGTATCTTATTATTTTTATAATTATTATAAGTGGGATTATTTTCTTGATTGCTTTTGTGGACAGTCCATTGTTAGTGTATAGAAATGCTACTGATTTTGGCAAGTTGATTTTGTATTTTGTAATGTTACTAAATTTATCAGTTCTAACAGTTTTTTGGTAAAGTCTTCAGGGCTTTCTATGCATAAAATCATGTTATCTGTAAACAATGAAATTTTAACTTTTTTCTTTTCGATCTTGGTGCCTTTTTATTTCTTACTCTTGCCTAATTGCTCTGGCTAGGACTTCTATTGCTATGTTGAATAAATGTGGTAAAAATGGGTATCTTGTCTTCTAGTTGATCCTAGAGAAAAAGCTTTTGTTTTCTCCATTGAGGATGATGTTAGCTGTGGATTTTGTTCTTTACTGTCTTGAGGTACACTCCTTCTGTACCTAGTTTTGGTTAGAGTTTTTACCATGAAATGTGTAGAATTCTTTCAGGTGCTTTTCTGCATCTACTGAGATGATCATATGGTTTTTGTCCTTCATTTTGTTAACGTGGTATATCACATTTATATTATAGATTTGTGTATTTTGAATTATTCTTGCATCCCTAAGATAAATTCTACTTGATCATGGTGATTATTTTAATGTGCTGTTGAATTCAGTTTGCTAGTATTTTGCTGAGGATTTTTGCATCTATATTCGTCAGTTATATAGACTTGTAATTTTATTTTCCTGTAGTGTCCTTATCTGGCATTGGCATCAAAGTAACATTGGCCTTGTGCTATGATTTGAATGTGTATCTTCATCGCATTTCATGTTGAAACTTAAGCTGCACTGCAGTGGTACTAAGAGGTGAAGCCTTTGGGGAAGTGATTAAGTCATGAAAGAGGAGCCCTCATGAATTATTCATGTAATAACAGACCTGCAGGGAACTAGTTCAGGTCCGCTTTCCCCTCTGTCGTCCACCATGTGATAATGCCACCATGAGAAGATACCATCAACTGAACAGGCTCTCATCAGACACTGAACCTGGTGACTCCTTGATCTGCATTTCCCAGCCTCCAGAACTTTGAGAAACAAATTTTTGTTGTTTATAAATTACCCAGTCCAAGGCATTTTGTTAGAGCTGCAAAAATGGATTGATACATCTCTTAAAATGAGCTTTAAAATATTCCCTTTTATTCACTTTTTGGAAGATTTTGAGAAGGACTATTATTAGTTTTCTTTAAATGTTTTATAGAATTCAGCAGTGAAGCCATAGATCTCGGACTTTTAATTGATGGAAAAATTTTACTACTGATTTAATCTTCTATGCCTTATTGTTTTGTTCATATTTTCTATTTTTTTATGATTTCATTTTGATAGTTTGTAAGTGTCTAGAAAATTTTCCATTTCTTTTCTTTTTATGCTTATTTTGGGCTCATAATTGTTCACAGTGTTCTTTCATGGTCCTTTGAATCTCTATGGTATCAGTTGTAATGTCTCCTCTTTCATTTCTGATTTTATTTATTTGAGTTTTCTTTTTCTTAGTTTGTCTAGCTAAATGTTTTTCAATTTTATTCATTTTTTTAAAAAAATTCAATTCTTCTATATTTTTTATTGTTTTTCTAGTCTATATTTTATTTCTTTCTGCTATGGTCTTTTTTTATTTTCTTTCTTCCACTAATGGCTTAGTTTGTTCTTTTTTTCTGGTACCTTGAAGTATAACATTAACTTATTTATTTAGGATTTTTCTTTTCTTTTCTTTGATTTATAATAAACTTCCCTTTTAAAATTATTTTTTCTATATTTCATAAGTTTTGGTATGTTGTGTGTCCTGCTATTAATTTCTAGTTTTATAACATTTTTCTTCTGGAAAAAAGAAAAACTTATTTAAAAGTTAATGTATTTTATATTACTGTCTTATTCTACATATTCAAACTATAAGAAAAGCCTAGAATATAGCCTAATAAATTAGGGAATTTATTCTCCTTAATAATGCCTAATGGCCAGATGTGAAGGATTTGGCTACCCTAGAAACAATGGAAATAACCAGTTTTTTTCCATATAGCATAAAGGAGCAGCAAAAACATCAAAGAAATAGAGCAACAGGAAAATATCCATTAATGTTATCTCCAAAGCACGGCAATGGGTTTTAAAGTCAGAGCTGGGCTGTCCTCACCCCCACCCACCCACGGGTATGCCATAGCTCTTTACTTAATAAGTATGTGGCTTTCTGGATCCTTGAGTGTGGCCTTTTGATTGAATCCAAATTTTACAGAACAAATTAATAAGTTGCAATTTTATTTTGAAGTATTTCATTTTTTTCTTAATTCCTTATGGTGTTTTTCAGATGCAATGTTTACTCTAATTAAATTTATGTTTTTCATTATTGTGTTTGACTATTAGATAAAATTTCCTACTTGTCATTACTAAGAATCCACTCATTCATTCATATTTTCTAGTAATTTTAAAATTGAATTATTTAAATTTTATATATTTGTATATTGATCTGTTTACAATTTATGCTAAGATAGAGATAAGAAATTGATCCAGTTTTCTCTTTTCCTCTCCTGAACTATCTAGTTATCCCAACACCAATTATTTTTCGTAAGTCATGTTTTCCTGATTTGAGATGCCTTGTTAGTGTACACAATTTCCAAATATACTTTTCCTAATTTTGAGTTTTCTATCTTATTTCATTGGTATGCTTGCCAATTCCCATGTTGATACAAAGCTGCTCAAACTACATCGAATTTATGTTTAAAGCTTGATAGGGTTCACTTCCCACATTGCTTTTCTTGGTTCCCTAACTAGTCTTTTGAACAATTTTTTTTAAATAAAATTTATAATTGACTTCTTTAGCTCTAAAAATCAAATTGAAAACATTTACTGGAATTTAATCCAATGATTAATTAGAGATAATTTATCTATTTTTGATATTGAGACTTCCTATATAGAAAGATGGCATACCTTCCACCTGTTCACACATTTATAGAATTTTTAGTAGATTTGTGAGGTTATTTAATAAGACATATAAGAAATAAACGAAGATAAGATGCTATCAAAAACAAATTTAAGGACAAGGAACAGAAGGGTAAGGATGAAAATCAAAAGAAATACATTGACCTAGAGTAAAGTATCAAGATGTGGAATCTCAAAGGAATGCTCAAATACAAGGATCTAAATAAGACTATAAATATACTAAGGTCAAGAAATCAAGATTATTATGAGCCCATAAATTTTATAAATAGGAATCATACAAAAGATCCAGATATATCACTGTGACATTTCAGTTCATCGAATACTTTTTTAACTCCTAAAAAGAGTTGGTGCCAGCTGGTGTCATAAATTTGATATCCAACAATGAAAGGATATTAAACTTGAATAAGAATTATCATCAAGAATACTGGATGTTTAGAGAAATTTGTCGATATCTTCAAATTATACAAAAATTATTCTGAACTCATGACATCATCCATAGTCATTCAAATGTTGTGTGTCAATACAAAATTAATATGATATCAGGAAAGAAAAAAATCATATTTACTTCTTATTTCTAGTTGATCAAATAACTATTCCTCACCTAGGGACAGAAGAGTGTCTAAGTGCAACCAAATAGTTCAATAAACAGAATCCTAAAATGATTGCTGCAGAGCAAACATAAATAGCAGATTGATATAGAAGAATTCATGCGATTTTTAAATTTGCATGGACTAAAGCAACTTAGTGATTTTTTAACTAATTAATATTCAGATAGATTCTACTATATTTTTATTCTGAGTAATTTATACAGCTATTTTATTTTATGTATTTATTCGTTTGTTTGCTTGCTTGCTTATTTTTACTCTATTTTCACCACCTGATGTTCTTAAACCTCCTTGACACTGACATAGAGAAGGTTGACCTCTATGCATTGCTTCAACTGGATATAATTATGTTCTCTGGACATGGTTATTCTCAGCCATCAGGACAGGAGAAGAGAAAGATTAAGGAACTTGGTACCCTGGTTCCTTTCCTTGCTAGGCCACCATTTGCTAGTAGCTGCTCCCTAAATCTTATGCCACAGTGAATATTTTGTACCCTTTATTATAATTTCAGCTCTAGAAAATTATGGACAACTTTATTCTACCTTTGTCCTTCAGGTCAAAGGATGATAAAGATTTCCTCCTCATTAGTCCTTATTCTATGCTTTTAACCTTCTGATATTTGGTACAGAATGTATTCATTAAACTGACTTCAACCATCTCCTTTCTTGGTGTCCCATCTGTTTCTTGCTGAAATGGTGACATTTTCAACTTACCTATTTTTGGAAATGCTCAAGTTTAAAATATATAATAATATTATAGCATCTATAGTTACCTTAGGTCAGTTGGAAGTTTGGAAGTAAATAAATAGTACTTTGAAAATATGATTAATGTCTTATAAACATTGAATCTTCTGAAGAAAGAAAAAATAAAATTTGAATATATTAATGAAACTGTATATAGGTCATTCATCATATTCATTTAAAAATGAAAATAAAATAACTAAGATGGTTTAAATAAAGAAATGTATATGTATTGTTTTTAGAGCCACAGATGAATGGACTGGTAATGGATTTGTCAAAAATAATGACAATGCATGGAGTTTTCTTTCCTTATATCTAATTACATTCTCAAATCAATGTAACATGGTTAATTTTTTTTTAATTTTAATTTTATTGTGGTTAGAACAGTTACCATGAGATCTACTCTCTCCAGTATTTTCTATAACACTGTATTGTTGACTACAGTTACTGTGTTGTAGGGCAAATCTCTAGAACTCATTCATTTTGCTCGACTGAAACTTTATGCCCTCTGATTAGTAACTCCCCATTTCCCCACCCACATAGTCCTTGGAAAGCAACATCCCACTCTCTGATTCTTTCCACTCTATGATTCTATGAATTTGACTATTTTGGATACTTAATATAAGTAAAATCATGTACTATTCATCTTTCTGTGACCAACTTATTTCACATAATTTTATAAGGTCTTTAAAATTTATTCATGTTTTTACATATTGCAGAATTTTCTTCTTTTTTGAGGCTGAGTAATGTTTCATTATATGTCTATATCACATTTTCTTTACCCATTCATATGCGGTAAGACATTTAGGTGGTTCCCATATCATGGCTATTGTGAACAGTGCTATGGTTTCATCATATATAGCCTTTTTTGTGTTCAGGAACATTTCTTCTATACCTAATGTATTGAGAGTTTTTATTATGAATGGATATTTTTGTCAAATTTTTTTCTGTGTCTATTTAGATGATCATATGGTTCTGTCAATGTGGTGTATCACATTTGTAGATTTGCATGTGTTATACTATCCTTGCATCCCAGAGCTAAATCCCACTTGGTCATGGTGTATGATTCATTTAATATTTTGTTGCTGGTAATATTCAGTTTGCTGGTATTTTTGAGGATTTTTTTTCATCTACATATATCAGGAATAGTGACCTGTAATCTCTTTCCTTGTAGGCTCCTATTCTGGCTTTGGTATCAGGGTAATGCAGACCTCATGAAATGAGCTTGAAAGTATTCCCTCTCTTTCAAGAATTGTTTGGAAGAGTTTGAGAAGGATTGGTATTTGTTCTTTTTTTTTTTTTCCAGAAGAAATGAGTTTATTTGGTAATAGCATAGGATTGCAGTCCAAGATATGCATGCTATGACATTTCATAGACATATGTGAGGGGGGTTGAGGTCAAAGGGAGACTTTGCAAGACAATGAGAAGTCCTCTTAAACTGATTTGTAAGTAAAAATCATTGTTACAGGGGTTTCCTGCAGGAGTTGGCATTAGCTCACTGGTGAAGACAGCCATACTAGTCGGTGTCCTTGTGCAAGCTGCTTATCTGGGATATTGCAGTCTCGAGGAATTTTCTTGCAATAAGTCCTGGGAAAACTGGATAGCCACATGTAGAAGACTGAACCTGGATCCACACCTCTCACCTCTCACAAAAATCAATTCACGCTGGATCACAGATCTAAACCTAAGGAGTGAAACTATTAGAACTCAAGAGGAAGAAGTTGGAAATACTCTTCTAGACATTGGCCTAGGCAAAGAATTTATGAAGAAGACCCCAAAAGCAACTTGAACGATATTTTTAAAGAGCTGGACAAAAAGGGACAGTGAGTCTTCAAATGTACCATCATTGCTTTTGTTCAGTACAATAGACTTTATATTGCTTTGTCCAGTTTCTACGAAGTGGGACATGGGAGGTTTGTTTTCAAGAAATTAGCATCCTATTTTCCTCATT
>CAUYSK010046629.1:0-63147 GCA_963575035.1 Avahi laniger
CCCATTGACTATGTCCAATACCAAACAGCCACTAGACTACACTGAAGTTAGATAAATTTACCTCTAAACACTATTTTAAAAGTTGGCTAAGCTACATCAAGGATTCCTCAAACTGTTCAAATACCCCTTGCTGTCATGCAGGCCTCGAGGCACTGAGGAGTTCTTCCTCACACACACCACACACACGGACCAGATGCCTGCAAGAACTGGGGCATGAGGGTTTGCAGCCACAAGTCTCACTTCCTTGCTTCAAAGCACATTTTTATTCAGACCACAACTTGAAAAGTTATTATGAATCTTTTAATTCCCACCTTCCTTAAAAAATTATACCCCTTTCTTCCAGTGATATCCTAAGGAAATTAATTTCCCAAATTGACTTTATGCTACTGAAGCATCATTTTCTTTACTAAAACTTGCCAGGAACAGATAATACCAATGTCTCCTTGGAAGGAATTGGGGGAAACTCCTGTTATTGGAAGGCTTGGGGGAAAAATGTTTCAGGAACCACCCTATCCTAGTCCGTTTTTGCTTTTTAAAAAAAGCTCTGAACTTCTCTTTTTATTAACTTATACAAATCTGGACATTTTCCTTCAAATGTAAGGTTAGCTCAAAATGATCTGAAGCATACTAACTAGTGACTCTTCAGAGTCCAAGAACCTTATTACTGACAATAAGGTGCCCAGAAAAGAATGTTTTTGTTATCAAGTCATACTTCTTTATTTCCTCTGTTCATAACCAAAGATTTTTTCATTCCTAGCAATACTTTATAAATCAAGGAAACTACTTAAAAAGGGATGGACCCATATTAAAACGATGCAAGTAAACTTAACAATGTGTATCTTACCAAGTACTAAGTCACACAAATAATACTAGGGTACGATGAGTTTGGGCTCTATGCCAGGCACTGGGCTAGGTGCTTTATGCGTATTCTACATTCCCCACAACAGTTCTTCAAGAAGGGAATTTCATAACAAGGAAACCCAGGCGCAGGAACTCAAGGCTTGCTGAATTCCAAAACCTGTCTTCTGCCCTCCACACTGTGTGGTCTCCTCCAAACACAGTGGACAAGGTACCTGCCAAAGTGCAGTTAATATCACCTTTCCCTCATTTTAAAGGAAATTATGTGGAAAAAGCCTATAAAAACACATGGTTCCACATACCCACTAGAATAGTTAAATTTAAAAAGACAGAAAACATCAAGTGTGGCAAGAATATGGGACAAATGGAATTCTCACATATTGCTGGTGGGAGGGTACACTGATACAGCCATTTTGGAAAACGTTTTGGCGGTATCTACTAATGCTGAAGCTATGCGTACCCTCTGACTCAGCAATTCCCCTCTTAGGTTATGCATCTTAGAGATGCAAACATATAGTCACCAAAAGATACATGCAAGAATGTTCACAATAGCACTAGCTATAAAATCCAACACTGGACACTACTCAAATGTCCACCAACACTAGAATGGATAAACAAACTGCAGTTTGTTCAGTCATGAGAATGAATGGCTTACTACTACGTGCAACAATATAAAGAATGTCATACAAGAGTAGCCAGAAACAAGAGTAACAAGAGTATATATTGTATGACTCCACTGACATAAAGTGCCAAATTAATCTATGATATCAGAAGTCAAAACAAAGGCTCCCTTCTTGGTAGAGGGTGGCGACCCGAAAGGGACACAAAGGGGATTGCTGGGGGCTGGTCATGTTCTGTTTCTTCATCTGGGTTTGTTCCATTTGTGTAATTCATTGAGTTGTATATTTATGATTTGTGCACTTCTCTGCATATTTGTTATACTTCAGGATAAAAGTTCAAAACAACAATAACAACCAACAAATCTATAAGGTTCCACAAAAAGGCAATTCACTGAATAATCTGAAGAGAAAATTGCATCACCCGCCAACATTTACAGCAAAGCTGTCCACTCTACTAGGTGTCACAACAGGGAATAGCAAAAGCATCGATAACTCTCTTCCAAGGGGACTCGAGGTCAAGGAAGAAGAGTCTACTAAATAGACTATTCTATTTTTAAGAAGGGCAATCAAGAAAGAACATCTCATTAGCAATTTATAATTACTTCCAAATCCCAACACAGAACACAACCTATTAACACCATTTTAAAAAATGAAGTTAATAAAATCATGAGCTGTTCTAGTTATTTGCCGAGATTCACAAAGAATTGAGAAAGAAACATTAGGTTGGCCAGAGTCTTATAAATTAGTTCTTTTTTTACCAAAGACTCTGATTTCAGTTTGAAGTCTTTGAGTATAAGAAATATAGGATAGGGTCCTTAATGAGCAATTTCCAAGACAAATGACTTGGTCATCTATTTATTTGGGGGAAAATAGAAAAACTGGCATTTAAATCAGGAGCAAATTTGCAGATACAGGATGTGCAAAATTACCTGCAAACACCACGAACTGCCAACCTACCCATCCGTGACCAAGACTTTAATAGAAGGATGGTCTAGATGCCAACAGCCCTGGGACCCACCGGCATATCACATGTCTCTCTGAGCCTCAACATGCACAGACAATGCCATCTACCCATGAAACAACTTCTGGGGAAAAAGACTTATCGGGAAGAACTTGTAACACTATCTAAAGATGTCTATCACTGTGACTTTTACAACACTATTTTTAATCTCCACCTCCAAACTGTATGAATCTATTTGTTTTTAAGACAACAGCAAGGGATGGCCATTATGGGTCAGGTACTTTACATTATTGTTAATCTTCTCCAATAATCCCATTTCATCAGTGAGGACCCCGATGGTCTACAGGTTAGACACCTGGACAAGGCCTCAGAACTAGTCACTGCTGATATGGAAAAGCTAGGATTTGAAGCCCAGCTAGGATTTTCTCCCGACACCAGAGCAGTAAATGTACGGCAAGCTATAATTCCCCTGGCACAAACGCAGACATCACTGATCAAGCAAGACGCTCTTTCCTGCCGATTCCAGATGCAGCCTCAAAATCCCTCTCAGGAAAGATCTCCAGGCTGCATTCACAGAAAAACGAAAACGCAGATCACAGCATACAGTAAGCTAACTTTTGTGTAAGAAGAAGCAGGGATAAGAATACATAGTCTCATGTGCTTGTATAAAGAAACACTGGAAATATACACAAGAAAGTAGTAATGGTGATTACCTATGGAGAAGACAAGGGGGGAAGGGAATGGGGTACTTGGGGAGAGGGTAATTGAATCATATTAACTACATTGCCTTTATTTTTTAAATTCATGCTGGCAATTCAGACAAATGTTATTTAACATAGCCATTCTACAATCAGTTTCGACATACCCCTAATACTTCAGTTAGCACAAAGTTAGCTAGAGCCAAATGATTCACTCAACAAATATTTCTTGAGCATCTACTATGTTCCAGAGAGTCTTCTAGGCACTGGAGACAGGGGAATAAACAAAAAACCTCCAAAATCCTTACCTTCATGGAGCTTACATTCTACTGTGAGAAACAGACAATATATAATTTAAAGACATAAAATATATATTATGGCACATGTCAGGAAGTGCTTAAAGGAGAAATACAGCAAGAAAAGGGGATACAGGAAGTGTTCAATGAGAAAAGGTTGATTTGGATTTTAGGGCCTTGGAAGGCCTCACTGAGATGACATTGAGTAAATATTTGAAGGAAGTGAGGGAAACAGCCATACAGTTCTTTGGGCAAAGAGCATTCTAAGCAGAAGCAACAGGAAACACAGAGGACCTGAGGCAGGAGCAAGCCCACCAAGTTTGTTCAAGGAACCTGTAAGGAGCCTGTCTGGCTGGAGGGGCAAGAGCAACGGGGAGAGCAGCCTAAGATGAGCTTGGAAAGGCAACCAGACCAGGTCATGTAAGGACTCACAGGTCACAGTGAAGGCTTTGACTTTCACTCCAAGTGAGATGGGTATCACCGGAGGGTTGTGAGCAGAGGAGTGACACAATCTAATCAGTCTTTTAATAGTGTTGCTCTGGCTGCTGTGTTGAGAAGAGACTATAGTGGGGTACAAGGGCAAAAGCAGGGAGACTAGTGTGGTCACCAGCCTCTAAGATGGCACCAATAATCCTCACCTCTGGGCATTCAAGCCCTTGTATAATTCTCTCCCCTTGAGTGTAGGCTGGATTTAGTGACTCGCTTCTAACCAACAGAAGTAATGGGATATTACTTTTAAGATTAAGTTATAGAAAGACTATGGTTTCTGTCCGGGGGGCTCTTTAGCTCTCCCTCAAACCCCTTCCTCTTGCTCTAGGGGAAGCCAGCTATCATGCTGTGAGTAGCACAATGGACAAAAAACTGATGTTTCCTGCTAAGAGCCAGAGAGGACCTAAGCCTTGCCAAGAGCCAAATGAATGACCTTGGGAGTAATATGCTTTGCATCGAGCCTTGAGATGAGTGCCATCTCCGTCAACACCTTGACTGCAGCCTCTGGAGGCCCTGAGTCAGAAATATCCAGCTAAGCTAAATGCTTGTTTTCAACAACTAAGGTCTGAAGTAATTTGTTACAGAGCAATGATAACTAAGACAGTAAGTCAGGGGGCCAATTTAATAATCCAAGCAAGAGATGGTGGTGGTTTGACTAGTGTTAAAAGTGGGGGTAGTGAGAAGTGGGTGGATTCTGGGTATATTTTAAAGTAGGGTTAACTGGATCTATTAACATGTGAGAGAGATTGGGGGTGAGATGGGTGAGAGGGAGAGGACAAAAATGAATCTGAGGTTTTTGATCTGAGTAAGTGAAAAGCTGGAATTGCCATTTATAAAGATGGGGAACTCTATGAGGAGAGAAGGCGGGTTAGGCGGGAGTTGCTATCATGACTCAGTTCTGGACATATTTAGCCTGAGAAGGCTATGAGACATTCGAGTAGAGCCAAGAAGGCAACTAGGTACATGGGTCTGTGGTTCAGCGCTGCAGGTATGAATTTCAGAGTCTTTGGCATACAGACGGTATTTAAAGCCACAAGCCCAGATGAAATCAACAGGGCAGTGATTGAAAGAAAAAATAAGAGGTCAAGGACCCAGCCTGGAATACTCAAACATATAGAGGTCGGAGAGTTTGAGGAAAACTCAGCAAAAGAGACTGAGCAGAAGCAGCCAGACGTGTTGGAGGGAATCCAGGCAAATGCAACATCCTAGAAGCCAAGTGAAGAAAGTGTTTCAAGGGGGAGATAGTAATCAACTGTGCCAAAAATACTAGTCAAGTAGAGAAGCATTCTCCAACTTCACATTTTTATTGAGTGGTTTATCTTTTGGATTCAACCTACCTCACTTTCTTGAGTAAAGTCAAGGGCATCTTCTCCTGATGCCAGAAGTGTGTGGAGAATTCGCTGTTTCACTTGCTCCCACTCAACCAACATTGACTCTCGATGGTACTCCTCAGCCATGCCAAATGTCTGTCAGAAAGGAGCACAGAGCAATGACCCACATGAAGAACAAAGCACACGGTTTCCTTTAAAGCCCAACAGAAGCTCAAAGTCCCCCAGATCTACCATTTCTCCCTAAGAGGAGCAAAAGCAATCTACTTTTAAAATTATCCTTAAAGAATTTACTGACAACTGTTTACACGACCCTATTTCATTGATACTAAGATATTTTTTAAAATCTTTTTTTTTTTCCTGAGACAGGGTCTCACTCTGTCATCCAGGCTAGAGTGCGGTGGCATCATCATAGTTCACTACAACCTCAAACTCCCAGGCGCAAGCAATTTTCCTGCCTCAGCCTCCTGAGTAGCTGGGATTAGAGACCCACGCCACCACACCTGGCTAATTTTTGTATTTTTTTTTTTTTTTTTTTAGAGATTGGGTTTCGCTCTTGCTCAGGTTGGTCTCAAACCGCTGGCCTCAAGCAATTCTGCCACCTCAGGCTCCCAAAGTGCTAGGATTATAGGTGTGAGCCGCTTTGCCCGGCCTAAAAAAACTATTTAACTGTGGTAAAATATGCATAAAATTTACCATCTCAACCATTTTTAAGTGTACTGTTCAGTGGTATTAAGTATATTTACACGGCTGTGCAACTATCACTACTATCCATCTCCAGAATTCATCTTGCAAAACTGAAACTCTCTACCCGTTGAAGAATAACTCCCCATTTCCCTCTCTCTCTAGGCCCCGGCAGCCACTTTCCTACTTTTTGTCTCTCTGCACTTGACTACTCTAGGTATCTCGCATAACTGAAATCATACAGTATTTGTCTTTTTGTGACTAGCTTATTTCACTCAGCATAATGTCTTCAAGGTTTATCCAAGTTGTACCATGTGTCACAATTTCCTTCCTTTTTAATGTTGAAAATATTCCATTGTACGTACATACCATATTTTGTCTACCCATTCATTCACTGATGGACATCTGGGTTGCTTCCACCTTTTGGCTATTGCGAACAATGCTGCTACAACACGGGTGCAAAACATCTCTTCAAGTCCCTGCTCTCAATTCTTCTGGGTATATACTCAGAAGTGGAATTGCCAGGATCATATGGCAATTCTATTTTTAACTTTTTTGAAGAACTTCTATACTGTCTCCTCCATAAAGGCTGCACCATTTTACATTCTTCCCACAGTGCACAAGGGCTTCAATTTTTCTGCATCCTCACTGGCACTTAATATTCTGGGTTTTCTGGATAGCAGCCATCCTAATGGGTGTGAAGTGGTATCTCACTGTGGTTTTGATTTGTATTTCCCTAATGATTAGTGACATTAAGCATCTTTCCATGTGCTTATTAAGACAAACATCTTTTTAAAACCTCTGAAATTAGGCTGCATATTACGACTGACGGCATGTCATAGTAGTATTTTTTCTTTGTAGTACAGAAAATGATGATGTATTATAAAGTCAAGGGTATCTTAAGATTTGATAAGCATGTAAGATAAGAAAAGACAAAGATGAAAGATTCTCCTGGTGATTTTATTTATTTTTTTAAGAAACGCTAACATTTTCATAGGAGGAAGCATACCAGTAAAAGAAAAACAGCCTTCTGGATTTAAGTTTTCTACCAGTCTACTCAAAGTCATTGAAAAGTCTGGCAAACCTCACCAGACTCACCAGACCTACTGGTAGTTGCCAAAACAAAGGCATTCAGGCAGAGAAGAAAAAAGAGAAAGGTGGAGGGGGAGGTAGAAGGGAAAAAGAGAAGAAAGGACAAAAAAACTCGGAGGAGAAAATTAAGACAATTTACATAGATAAACTGAATTATGACCATTCTTAGCCTATTATTCTTTAACACATTGACTGCCACACTGGAAAATTTTTTTTTCCTTGGGACCATGGTGTTTTACTATGAAAACACAATAAAAACTTCAAAAACTAAACAATCCTTTCCAATTTAATGAAGAATTTATTTTTTATTGTTTTCTGTGCATGAGTTATATGCAACTGGAAAAGTATTTCTCTTGGCTTCCAAGGTGAAGAGACGTGTGAGTTACATAAGTTTCACAAGGCCCCGGGCTCAAAACTATTGTAAGTTAAATACAACTCAGATGCAGTTAATGTTAGTTGGAACCAGGTTTCCCATCAGCTTAAGCCCACTTTTCAGGAAGCCATTTCATTTACAATCAGACTGGCATCTAATTAGGCAGCATAAAGGGAATGAGTATTAGTAATGCCTGCTTTATTTTTGGCAATGTAGATAATTTATACTGATAATATCCATATACATGAACTTCGGGGAACTGTTAGAAAACCACATATACTCTTCCTACAAATGGGATGTTTGACTTTGGACCAATATTTATTAAAATGTGAAAAGGGGACACCAGACACACACACACACACACACACAAATGATCAGGAAGAAGGTTGGCACATCGGACCCCTTTCTAATATGCATTCTTAAGACACAGGAGAAATGTCAATCATAAACTTTAAAAATAATCTTCCACCTGGTTTTCTTCTTTTCACTGACAGGCAGAATGGCTCATTGTAGTTAGTTAACCTGAGCTGAGAAATTCCAGAGAAAAATCCTTGTCTTTTATTCTCATTAGTAAACTTAAACACGAAAGCTATACATTTTGAATAGAGAGAAGTATGATGGAACAGAAAGGTGGGGTGGAGGGAAAGGGAAGAGATACTTCTCCTAGAAGTTACCCAGAAAGAATGCATGCACAAGTGAGCCACATCTTCTAAAACTCTTCCTACTTAGTGTTCAAACCAACAGCCTCCTCAGTCTTGAGCTCTCTCAGCAAGGTAAAATGGAGGCCCATGTGGAATGAGAACCAGAGAATGTAGAAATAAGGAGTTGGGGGAAGGCTGACACATTATACAGCTTTCGAGCTTGCAACAGGAAGTGAGGTACAAACTAGACTGTGGTATCACCACGGAGTGTCACAAGACTTCTTAAGGACAAGACCTCTGGCTAATAAAGAATGGCAGAGTGGGTAAAGGCAGTTGAAGAAAACAAGACAGTACACCACTCACCGAAACTGCTGATGAGGACAGTGGGCGGACCAGACTTCCAGCACCAGGTGAGGGTCAGAATGACAAGAGTAGGAATTGACACCCTCTGTTAATTAGGCTGCCCACCTGTGTGTCAAGAACTCCTGCTCAGTACTTTGGAAGTACTTTGAAAACCAGCAGCTTTCTGAGCTCAAATCCTCAGATATATCTGGGAAGTATGCCAGGCTACTCATTTAGAAACTAACTGCCCCACAACCTGAATGAATAGCGCTGTGGTTCCATCCATCGTTAGTGTGATAAGGAGCTTCAAATAAAAATATATGGCCCAACATTAAAACTCTCTTCCCTTGACCACATCACCCCCAGCTTACCTTAATTACATTAGAGGTAATGGAACATCCAATTTGTGAGCTAATCAGGGATGATCAGCCACCCACCTGCCCATTCCAGCCTATTCCATTTATACCCATGTCTAAACCGGTGGATTAGGTGCAAAGAAGAATGCTAACTAGAGGAACTAATGAGAGAGAATCAATAGATCTACTTAACTATTAATAAGAACTAAGAGGAGGACAGTGAGAGTCTGGGGTGAGGTAGGAGGTAGGGACAAGAAGGAAAGAGACCCAAGGGAAGAGGAGATAAACTGAAAGGGAGAGGAGAGATCTAGAAATTACAAGGAAGGCAAGACAAATCACAGAAAATGACAAGACAATGGAGAAACTATTATAAATTCAATCTGAACCTGTCAAGTTATTGTTATATGTGGAAAACATTTCTTTTTGAACACAGTTAAGAAAAAAAGGCAAGGATAGAACTGGGCAACTGAAGTAAGAACAGGTGGGGAGCACTTGAACCCCATTTTCGTAAAGGGAAGAGGGCAATATGCTTTGACTTCACACCAGTTTATTACTTGAGCTGTTGCTGGCTTTTAGAAACACTGCATATGTTCTGATAATGTTGTTCTGTTTTTGCTGGGATGTACCAAATGGGAAAAGATAGGACACATTTGTGGTTTTGTAGCTTGTTTTCTTGGCATTTCAGCAGGATGTTGGCAAGTTATTCAAACATGAAATTGCCACTAAAATGCCAGAAAGCCGCTCACCTTTTGTTTGAAAATGAGTCTTGTTCAGTGGTAGTCTCCTGGTGTCCAGAAGGGTCAAAGGTCTCCCCCTAGGCCAGCTCCCAACACTGGAATGCCTCCCTCACAAACACATATGCACACATTTTGCACTGTGGTATGTCACCTAAATGTTTTGGCTGGCTGCACATTTAGTCTCAGTATGCCACAATGTTCAGAGACTGCCAATTCCAGAAACACATTCTGTGGGGTAAATGGATTAATAAGGCTTGGTAGCATTCGACAATCCTAATTTAATTTCATTGGTCCTTTACAGCAGGAGAATCGATGTTGGTGAGTAAGAAACCCATAGTGTGAACAAAAAAAAAAAAAAAAAAAAATTTTTTTTTTTTAATATTTCCAAATCTGAATCAAGTGAATTTGTCTATTTCTAGGAGTAAGTACTATTGCCAACAACATAATTTTTGGGAATTTTACTCTGATAATTAAACATATCAGTCATTTAAATAACGCATTTGGATCACTGTCTTATAAATTAGAGCTGGCAAGCCTCCCTGCTGCCCTGTCTCACATTAATCCTACTGAGACATGTTCACCTTCAAAAGATGTTTTAATAAAGCACACTGAGAAGCAGCATTTTTTCACTTTATTATTTTTTAAATTACACAAATGATACCTAAGTACATTTCACTTGCTATATCAAGGGTTAAATAAGTAAACAGCACAGCAGAGGTCTCCCTTCATGCCTGCTCCCTTTGCAGAGAGACACTGCTAGCAGACAGCATGGACTCTGCCAGTCTCCTGTCTGGGGAAAGCTGCCCTTCTAGAACCAACTCCACAGGATAGCTAATCTTTCTCCTCCCTCCCCCAAAGACCCCAGTGGCCTGAAAATCTCTTTCTCTGTAAGGGGATGTTTTGGATAGGTTTTGATCTTTTGATTCTTGTTGGAAACAAATGGCGACAACACACGTTAGTAAATGACCTTTGAGCATTTTGCAGGAATGCTTTTCGCAAAATATTGCTGCACATATGATGGCTGCTGTGGCTGACTTATTTACCATCTTTTCAAGCACAGAACTAGTTTTTTTTTTTTTTTGAAGACTTGGAGAAATTGTTAATGTAAAAGGTGGTACAGCCATATTGCATAATAAAAGGAAAAGAAGTTGAGGGAAATTATCAATGATCATAATTTCTTTCCTGAACTGGTGATTCAGTAGAAACAAAATACCACTTACACAATAATGAAACCAAAAGACATTCTGGGCCTTCCATTTTCATATTAATTTAATAATTAATTGTCCAGTCCAGTGTCTCAGATGCATTTCAGTCACTAAATACATATAGAGTTACAAGCATGGTATGTTGCTCAAAATGGTTCCTGAAGAACTCTTTCCAGTAGGAGAGAGCTGGGTCTGGAACACAGACCCGGCTTCCAGAACCTGCATTCCCCTGCTATATACTGCTGCCCTTGTAACTATACACATCTACATTTTGGTTCGTTTCCTTACCCTCTTCCGGGACTCTTCAATGGCAGACAGCAGGGCATTGTCCTTCTCATTCTTTAGGAAGCCCTATCAAAGGGGAAAAAAATGTCACAATTTAGGTTAAAATTAACCTTCAAATAATCAAAAGTATACTATAGGACAAAAAAAATAACCATAAGGATATCTGCTACTCTGTCCACCTCCATCTTACAAAATTCTCTCAACTTTAAAACATCAAAGTAAATAATTCTTACAGATATTTCCTAGTTTCCTTCAATATAGGAGCACATGACTGTTATAAGAGAAAGACCCTTTGAAACAGTAGTGGAGAGTCCCATGTGCCATAAACATGTAAAAAGTGAACAGTCAAGACTACCCTTCAAAATTCCTAAATGGCTCATACTGCACATACTGCTTTGGCTACGTGGCCATTCACAGTTCATCTGTTTCTTAGTCTATACTTCTCTGTTGATTTCAATTAATTCTTCAATTTCTTCCTTACATGGAAGACACCATCACGGCCCACTTGGCTGGGTGCTATTCACTTGTTGGCCAATGGCTGAGAGACCCTAAAAATCATTTATTTGCACATTTCTTCCAGGGTTCTGCCATGTGCATTCCCTATTTCAGGTCTGATGACATCCACTGCTGGTTTAATATAGGCGAGGTGAAGTGACAGTCTACAAATCCAGTTTAACATGCACAGGTTAAAACCCTGCAAAATGAAACTATACAATAACACAATGGCTGAAAGGAAAGGTTTTGAAATGTGAGTTTCGAATCCTAGTGCCTCCAGTTACGAAAGGCAGGACTTTACCCAGGTCACCCAAACTCTCCATATCTCAGTTTACCCACATGTAGCAGTAAGATAATGTAATCAAGTTCTTGGCCCAAGGCTCAACACACATAGTTCTACTATTAGAATTGATCAGATTTAGGTCTATGGGTGATTTTCATTAACAAAACATGCCCAGGGTGATCTGCTTGCTGCTATTCATTGTCCTTATTTACTTGAGCTAAGAGCTGGTGGGAAAGAGGGCAGGACACTGTCCTGACAGCCACAGCAGCAGGCACACACGCAGATATACAGAGTGGGTTTCCATGCTAATACCTCACCCTTCATACAAGGGTGGAGTTTCTTTTCCAAAGCTTGGGGAATGGGGTTGAGTAGGAACAAGGAAGATGATCCATCAACTAGAGATCAAAGTCTAGCTGTAACATGGAAGAATTCAAGTTACCCTACACATCAGATCCACCTATACTCCCATGCAAGGCACAAGCATGTTAAGCACACTAATGGTGTATTTACACGTGTTTAAAATGACTTGCTTTTTCAGAACCATGTTTTTGTTTTTTAAAGAAACTTTCAAGAAATATAATACAAAGCAGAATTCTATGAAAATTTTTAAAATGACAAGCTAAATTAAAACACACTTGACAGTTTTCTTGTATTGGAAACTTATTGTCATGGTTAATTAGTTCTTGATCATTTACTACATTTTAACAACTGTAATGTTTTAGTACACAGTCACGTGTCACTTAAGATGCTTAAGACGGTATAGCCTAGTACACACTTAGGCCATATAGTGCAGCCTACTCCTCCTAGGCTACAAACCTGTACAGTATGTTTGTGTACTGAATACCGTAGGCAACTGTAACACAATGGTAAGTATTTGTGTATCTAAACATATCAAAACATAGAAAAGGTACAGTAAAAATATGGCATTATAATCTCATGGGACCACTGTTATATATTTGGTCTGTCCTTGACCAAAATTTCGTTATGCAGCACATGACTGTGTTCCATTCAAACAGTCTTTTTAAAAAATGGGGGAAGGGGACAGGATAATACCGGGATATAAATTTAAATATTACTAATCTTCGTAGATTCTCCAGCTCCCTTATGTATTGGCCTATGACTCCCCACACCTGCTGTCACACCCTACCTGGGAAGTGCACTGGGATGGACAGGGACAATGGCTGGCAGGCCCAGCAAAACGTCTGCTCGTAAAGACTCCTCCAGGGCAGTCTCTGAGGCAGCTCTGAAGACACAACAGGAAGACTGCTCCAAATATGTGTAGTGATAATTGGGGTGGAGGGCTGGGGTTCACCTGCCTAATAATGTAATGACCTCAATAAACTAGAGGTCATAAAGCAAGGAACCCACGTGGCCCATTCAGAAGTGGGCAGCCTATCACTGCATGCCTGCCTCTGGCCATCACAGGGGAGCCAGACACAAGATGATGCCCAAAATTTTAACGGGCCTCGTTTGTTCCCTTCACAGCAAATGATTTCATCAAGTCAACAAACCTTTGGTAAGATCCCTTTCGTGAGGGGTCTTCAATGACTAAAGCTAAAGCCTTTGGTGTCACGGTTTATAAACAAAGCTATGCAACTACTATCAATGATCAATGCTCCCTGTCAGCGGGCAGGCATCGACTGTGCTCTGCTGCACCTTTCTGTGGCTGCCCTTAAGCTGCTGGTTGTCTAAACAAGCCACGTTTGGGGGTGGAGAGACGGCCACTGTCTGACAAGGCCTGTCTAATTTTTCCTTTTTGACAGTGGTGGGAGTGTCTGGGTTAAGTCAGATGTCCTGCCCCGCCCCTGGTGGCTTCCTCTGCTCTTCCTAGTCAATGACCAGCCCAGTCCAGGCTTTGACCTGCATCCACACCCACATCTCTCGCACACACAATTAAAACACAAGTGCAAGCAATAATCAGACACATTTGTTTAAAAGCGAAATAATATTCTGCACGAAACACAACCCCCAATTTCTAAGAGATGAAATTTCAAATAGAAGTTAAGAAAAAAAGAAAAGACATTACTGCTTTAAAGCAGATAACTCTCGTCTTTGTAAAGCTACATTTTAAAAACTTCAATAAATTAAATGACATATTTGTGTGTGAGAGTCAAATTTTAGACCTCACCCCCGTACAAACAAATACTATCAACCATTATATACCTTAAAAAAAAATCATCATGTACATCAAAAATTGGGCCTTCTCTATAGTAAACTGAGCCCACAAAATAAATTCTGAATTTTAATTTGTCATCCTTTATTCCCTTCTAAAATGAAATGCTAAAATAGGTTACACATCACATTTTTAAACAACATAACACTGGCCTACCTTTCAAAAAGAATCTTAAAAATAATAACAACTTCTAGTCAGAATAGCGCCGGGATCTGTGTGCCACCTAGCGGTGGTAAGTTTTTTTAAAGCACACACCCCTCAAGGAAAAGTAACAGCCCACAGGAACTAAAGAACCAAAAAGCTGGGTGGAAACATCCCTTCCTCAGCCCAGATTCCCACAGATCTCTCCTTTGACTTCCCCTTTCTATCTGTGTCTTTTCTCTCCTTCCAGCTCCTCCTGTGAGGCATCCCTCGTGTCCTCACCCTGGAGATACTTGCAGAGCTTACCGGAAAATGGGTTCTCTGGAGAGGGGAACCGGGCCTGAAGGGTGAATGAGCTCCCTGCTGTCCTTAAGACTCTTCCTTGGGCACAGAGAGGCCCCAAGAGCTCAACTCCTGCTTTGAGATGCCAGTGTCTAACTACGATCCTCAGAGCGCCCATCACTGGTATCCCCTGATCTCATCAACAAGCACTTTTTAATTGCTCTCAGCGCCCCCCCAACCCTTCTACTGCTGGTCCACTCAATAAAGAACACCCCACGAACACTTGCAGGCCGGCTAAGTAAGTGGACTACTCCTGACTTCCCCGTCTGTATACTGTTCCTCGCTGCAGAGTCCTGGAAAGAGATCCTCTTCTAGCTGGCTCCTTGAATGCGTTTTGGTTTCCAGCTTCCCATTCAGGAAGCAATTAAGGGCCAGACACTGCTCTAGGCAATTCAGAGACATTATTGCTAATCTTTTAACAATATGAAAGAATAGACAAGATCACCCTGGTCTCTCCCACACCCCTCCTCCACCCCATTTCACTGGTAAGAAACTGAGGTTTCAATATTAAATAACTTGACCAAACACTCCTAACCAGGAAGATGCACAGGCAGGATTCCAACATAGTTCTGACTCTCGAGGCCAATTGTTTCTGAGATACTTGGGAATAGTAAACCTCCAAATTGTGAAAGTAAAGAAAAATTTCTCTCTTTAAAGGGATGAAGCCCAGGAGGAGAGTAAAATATCCTTAAATTTGTTTTATCAGGTTATTAGAGCTCCTTTACAGATGATGGAGCTGAGGCTAAGAGAACATTAATACAGCAGTACGAATAACAGCTAACACTTAAACGGTGATTACTTTGTGGCAGGCATAAATGTGTTACAACATCTGGTTCTAGCCCTCACTTTTAACCCAACGCTATTGCCTCTCAATACCACTTAACGGATCGTACTTTTAAAGGAAATCTTTAACAGAGGTTTGAAAGTAGAGCAAGTTATATGAAATGGTTTGGTGGGGTTCCATCTTGAAATGACCTGGTTGATAAGTAGAAAAGCTCAGATTTAGAACTCCAATTTTGTGACCTCTTATTTGCCCTTCTTCACTCTACCGTGCTGTCTCTCATCACAGCAAATCAAGGTGGGATAAACAGATATTTTATGGTTACATATTTATTCCTCTCCCCCTCCAGCCCCACTTCACACAGGGGAGGAATGAGACATCATGAAATCAACTAGCTTTTTTTAATGAAATAAAATGCAAAAGAGATATGTGGTATGGGTATTGTTTTTGAAACTTTTGTTTCAATTATATATATTTATATGTATTTTATTTCTATGTATTTGTATGTATGAGTCACAGTCCAAAAAGCTTGAAATCACTGATCTAGAGGTCAATTCCACAGTGTTCCAAAATATTACTATTATTGTTGTGAAACAATAAACACCATACACCTGTCCAAGTAGTATCTCCAGCCACCCATTCCATCTTTGACAGAGGACATGCTTGTCTGCCTTGCACTGGCTGAGAACAACTCAGAATGTAACCTCAAGGTAAGTCGATTCTCCTATCAAATATGTTGTCACATGTCAAGGACCAGCAGCTGAGGTGGCTCATAAATGGCTCAGATCAAGAAAGACAGGCATGAAATCGCCTTATCTTTAATCGCCATGCAGATTCTGGGTTTCAGAATACACATGGAAGCTGACTCCTTCTGTGGAAAAGGAGAGTGGGCAAAAGGATGTTTGGTTTTGCCAAAGGGCCAAATTCTCTTAGCTTATTTGCTTTCCAAAAGTGAAAACTGCAAGAAATAAGGGTCTCTGTGGGAAAAATTTCAGTATCCACGTTAGTCGGGAAAGATGGCAAAAAAAAGAGCTTATATTGATTCATTCATGGTTCTTTCCTTCTCATCTAGAACCAATAAGTGATTTGTTGAAAAGTTACATTTAATAATTTGAATTGAAGAACATATACATTAAACATAACTACAAACAGAAATAAATAATAAGAGTCTAAGTTGGTCCCACAAAGCAACAGCCATATTTTACGTGGCCCTCAAAACACCAGAGACTATTTCATGTCTCTTTCCCTTAAATAAACCAACCGGTAATCCACCTTGTCAAAATTTAAAGTGAGGCCACAACAGAGTAGACATTTACCCGAAGGTGTCAACACGACACAAAATACAAGGTGGGTGCTACAAATATCTTGTGTCATCTCTCATTTAATACACAGAATATATACAAATTAATAGGAAATCTGTAACCAACATGTCAAATCAAAATAATATTAACACAAAGTGAGCAGTGGCATTGGGAATGGTCATGGGTTGTTGGAAAAAACGTTGCCAAGACACAAGCAACAGCTAGGAAGGCCATGAAGAAGTAAAAAAATTAAAGCAGATCAAAAAATAAACTTAAAAAATAATCAATAAAGGATCTTCTCCAAGATGAAACAAGAATTCCAACAAGTACTGGTAAACACTCATTAGTACTTTAGTTAGCGTGATGAAGAAGTGTTCAAATTCCATAAAGACAGAGTAAGAATTGTATCCATTGTTTTGCTTCAACTCATTCTGAGTAACATACCTACTCTCCCTTCACCTCTCCCAAACCTTCTTCCCTATTTCTGAACAAATGACCTCTTCTGAAATCTTCTCTTAGATGAAATTTTTAAAAGGTAAAAAATTCCTACTTATGGAGAAAATGAGGAATGATGAAGTAAGATACTGTTTTCAGATGAGCACAACAGAAATCCTGCCAGTACCGGCTAGCCAGCCGCTGGGCTCATCAGATGGTGTGGACATGCTTTTCATTAGCTTCCTTCTGTGGTGCCTATGCTGAGAATGCCTCCAGGATTTTTTCAAGTGCAAAGAGATGTTCATTACTGATAAAGCACAGAAAATGAACAGAGAAATTCTTCAATTTGGGCATTTTCAAGATTTGCGGAACTTCCATAAGGTTTTAGAGCATGTTTATTTATTAGAGCCCTATTACTGCAATAAATTAATAACACATAAAATGCCATCTTACAAGGCCCATGAGAGATTGAATTTCCTTCCGTAAGAACTAGAGACTGAAGTCCAGGGTTTATTCCCCAACAAGTCCCACTGCTTGTTTTCTACAAAAATTTTAATACTTTAAATCATTTGTTCACAGATTGCATATATAACTTCAAAAATACCCCTGCAGAAAGCAGTGCTAAGCGGGCAGAGCTGATATTTGCCAACTGTAATATGTTTTTAATGCTGTTAAATGATTTCTCACTATGCATCTATGTAAAAGCCTAGCCGCTCTCATTCAGCAGGTGGCAGCAGACGCTGCAAGAGTGACTGTGGAGTTCCACCATTTCCCAGCTCTGCAGATACATCGGTGCTACAGGCATCTCTGGAGCCACAGGTGGCAGACCTTGGTGATATAACATGGCGCTGAGCGGGCACCAGGCCATCTGTCACTGTCAGACTGCCGGGTCCTATTTTGTACATGGTTTCTCCTATTGGGCTAAAAAAAGGGTCATGCAATTATGTGATAGATTTGAGTCCATTAGGGCAAAACAAATTACTTGCCCCCATGAATCAAATTGCTTTTCAGGATGGTCTATAAATTCTCACAGGTGGAAGAGAACTCAATGTGCACAGGAAGTTCAAAACCCAAGAATCCATGGCATGGGGCAGTGCCTCTTCTTGGACCAGCAAAGGGTCTTACAGGCAACATTTTTACCTAAGTATACTGGCATGCTCGGTCTCTTCAAGGGCGTGCCAATACAGCTGTGAAATAAGTCCATCTGCACCTTTGCCTTTTGCGAAAGCCATAGGCCTTTGAGAGAGCCACTAACATAAGTCTACCTACCTGCCTTTTACAGATCCCCCTACTAGGCAGCCCCTACAAAAAAGAAAATAAATCACCATATAACAAAAGCCCAACTTCAAAGATTTCAGCATTGGATAAAAAAAGAAAGAGGTGGGACTCACCATGATCCAGAAGGGAAAACTAAAGAGAAAGTCGTCTGCAAGAATGGGGATGTGCCACTCCTTTGGTAGGTCAGTGAGGGATGCACAGATGCATGGCACACCTCCCTTGTCAACACATTGTAGGCACATAGCTACCAGACAGCGCTTCCTATCACCCAGGCAACCAGCTGGGGCTGCTTGGCCCATCGGGTTGCTGCACTTAGAGAGGAAGGCCAAGGTTAAGGACTTCATCCCTAGGAGGGCCTTTTTTTTTTTTTGGAGACAGAGTTTCACTCTGTTGCCCTGGGTAAAGTGCAGTGTGTCATCATAGCTCACTGCAACCTCAAACTTCTGGGCTCAAGGGATCCTCTTGCCTCAGCCTCCCCAGTAACTGGGACTATAAGCATGGGCCATTTCAATCTCTGTGCTACTGCTGCAAAGCCAGAACTGCCCCTTTTAGGGGCCCTGGGGCATTTTTGTTATCAGTTACTTCTCTCTCTGGTCATCCTGGGAAGGAAAACAGTCTATCCAGCTCAGTTACTAAAAGGCTCTGGACACTTGTACAGAGTGGGAACAAGTATTAAGCACATAATATAAATAAGTAAAATAATAAATGATGGCCACTTAGGCACCAGTGGAGGAAAAAATGATTTTTAGCAGAACCCCCTCTCCTCCCCAATCCAATAAAGCCCTGCGATACCCTTTCAAGATTGTATAAGCAACTTTCCTTTGCTGTTCACGAGAGGGCTGCGGAGAGAAACATGACTTGCTCAGTACTGCCACCTCACCACTTCCAGAAAAACAGGCTGGCCATCACTCACAGCCCAGTGAGAAGGACCGTGATGCAGCAGCATGTGCCATGATGTGATGGAGGGGCCTCTGCTGGGGACAAGGAAAGCAGGAGCACTAGAAATCCAGGGAGGGAGAAAGGGCAGCCAGGCAACTCCTCTCAGACTGCTGAGGTGGCCCCTGGAGAAAAAGCAAGGACAACTCTGAGCATTTTATCCCATTTCCCCAACCACCCCGAAATGCCCAGCACACTTGCTAGGGCTAAACTTTGGAGATACAAGAAAGGGAAGGATTCGGAAGAGAAAACTTCTTCAATCTAGCTCTGCAAATGTAATACTAACCGTGTGCTGAAGTATGTCTGGCTTCAAAGAGCTGCAGCAGAACCATTTCCACACCCCAAGGTGAATAAATCTAAAAAATATTAATCCCATAGTCACTCTAAGGTGATGGAAAGATAAGGAAAATAAATTAAGGGATGATAAAAATGTCTCACTATGTCTTTAGAGACCTGATTTCCATCTTGGAGATAGATCAGTCCACATCCAAAGAACTTTGGGTACAAAACCGCACTGCGGTATAAAATGGGAACGCATCAATAATGGCCTTTATCATGGCCAGCATCCCTTCCCACAGCCCTGGAACACACCCTAAAGAACCCACTAAAGCAATCCTATATTATAAAAAAATACACACAGAGATTCCCAGCTTTGTCAGATCTAGTGCCTTTTTCCCTTTGGAAAAGGAAACAAAAGCAAGATTTGGGAGCCACAAGCAGGAAAGGATAGCAGAGGGTGCATCTTGGAGTCAGTCAGGTGGGAGCCAAGCAGCTTTTGCCAGGCTGGTTCCTACCAATGCTCAGGATTAAGCCTCAGACTTCTACTTAGCAAGCACAAGGAGCGCTGTTAGTCAGGACAATGTTTGGGAACTATGTCTCACATTAATTCCCTGCTGGTACACGGTGTCAGTCATTTACACTGCAGTTGAAAATCACAGCTCCTCCTGCTATGCAGCAATGCTTATGCTGATGGGATTGGAGCACCAGTCATCACAGATCTGTCATAGAAAAGGGAGTGCTGGTTTTGCTGCAGTTTCTTCTTATTCAGAAATTCTTTTCTCAAAAATGTATTTGTTTGAGAGACTACTACTAACAGAAAAAAAAAGAGCTCTCCTTTTAGAACTTTATGTAGTCTTACACGAATTTTTCAAGGCATTCCTTTGCTAATGGTATATGTAATTTCACACTCTCTAAAACCTTAATTAAGTTTGGAAACATTGTGACTTTACCCTGTCAGAGCTGAGGAATACTGCAGACTGTACCACTCACCACTGTCACTGCAGGTATAGAAAACATGAAACATTACTTAGCTGGAGTGGCAGGAGAGAGGGCAAGACCATTTTTCAAATACAAATTTCCTGAAACTGACAGGGAGCTAAAACTTTTCACCCTGTCCATTCTTACTGGGCTCTGCACTTCGGGACCCCTCAACACCAGCTCCAACCCAGCTCACAGAGAGTGAATGTGATGACTTTGCCCATTCCAGGAGACGAGTACTTCACCCTTTAGACCAAGCCAACACGATGGACCTAAAAGCTCAACTTGCAGGATAAATCTTATTTTTAAATGTTTATAAATGATAAATTTATAAATGCTTATCATCTTCCACATAGGCCCAGGAAGACTCCAAGCACAGCTTAGTAAGTCATTTCTGACACAGCTTAAAATGAACATCTCTGTGAGGGAGGTTGCTACGGCAAAGACAGACTTTGCTGAAGGCTCAATCCGTTAGATCAGTCACCAGCAAGCCCTCAAAGAGAAAGAAACGGAGTCAGATGCAGACAGAGGCACAGCACAGCACAGATTAGGTTTTAGGTGTCGGGTGTCCGGATTTAGTGCAAAAATCAACTGCTTTCTAGATGTATGACCTTGAGAAAAGTTATTTAACTGCAGTAAACCTTGCTTTACTTAACTGTAAGATGAACAGATCACACTACACAGACTCTAAGGCCAGCTCCAGAAATTCCAACCTCATGAAATGTAGAATAGATGAAAAATTAGCATTGTCATTGCCACTACGACTACAGTACATTTGCAAAACAATCCATACCTTGAACCGCAAAAGAAATAAGCTCTGTTACTGAAGGCAGCTGACATATATTTTATATATAAAAATAACCAAAACCTACAAAAAACTAGAATGAAAACCAGAGACAAAGAACGTATTTTCACAGGAATGCTGGTTTCACCTTGCCATAAAAGAGAAGCATATTGTCCTTTGTTTTCTAAAAATCCATCCTACACTGGGAGTAAGTTTCTATACTAAAAAAGAAAGTACGAAGCAAGGAATTTCAGAAGTATTAATACAAAATATTTTTAAAATAGATAATTGTATTTTAAATAAAATTTAAAATATTTTATTTTAACCACATATGCCATCAAGTTCTTAAAACTAGTATTTGAAGCCATTTAGATATAAGTGCTAATTAAGACTTTACTTCAGGAAAAATCTCAAAATTTCTATCTTCTAACAATAAAAAGTAGCTGTAAATTGGCAAGGCAGTACTAAAGCTGTCTTCAAATTTGATTAAAGGAAAATAACTCATGCGGTCCACCTCTTATCACAGTGCTCCTGGTGACGCCATTTTCCTCCTTCCTCACTGCCATCTTAGTGCCACGGACTGCTTCCTAGCGGGCTGGCTGACATGCCTTCTTATCTACATCATGGGGCTGCCAGAGCAGTCAAAGGTTTGATACGAATACATTTTTGTGACAAAAAGAACCAACTCCTGACTATATTCTACCAGCCAGGCTAAATTTTCATGAGAAAACTGAAGAGCTTCCAGATTGAAGAGATTCAGGAATCCCCTACAAGTACTAGAAACGAGAGCCTCTTCCCAGCAGCCAAACTTGAGTAGACCATGGTGGAGGCAAAGAAAATAGGAAGAAACTGGGTGTCTGCCACCTCCCCAGAGCACTTAATACACAGCTTTATTATAAAGCCAGCAAAGAGAAATAAGACCAGGATCTTCAAATTTTACTTTAAAAATTTCAATGAAAGGCTTTGAGACACCTCCCCCATGCCATCCAATCAAACATTTTACACAAGCAACGCTGCAGTTAAAATGGAGTTCTAACTTGCTGCCCTAAAACTCTTCATTTCAAGGTGCCAGCCTTATAAAAATCAAGGGAAAAGAATCCCTTTGCATTCTACCATATATCTAAACAATTAATATATTAAATGTCACCGCTCTCAGGATTAAAAAATTATGTTGGGATCTAGGCTCTCATGCTCAAGTTAAAATTTGTACCACAGATTTATGGAATCCTTTACAGGATTCTAACCAGGGCTTACAACAACTGAACCTTCCTATGTCAACGGAAAGGTTGATGTGAAGAAAACTGTTCTTTCCCTAGTTTCAAACATATATTAATTAGAGAAAACAGCATTCAGAGACTAGGATGAATAGCAGTTAGTGCAACAAGACCCAGAAGAACAGCTGGCTTATAAATCTGGTATCAAGTTAAAAGGATTCTCAGATACCCAGTTCTGTGAAGATTCAACTCCTGAAGCAGCTACTAAAGCATTCTGAGCAAATACTTCATGGTATAGTTTACTATAAAATACATTCACTATAAATTCTTCTGGGTTTAAAAGATAAAAATTCTTCAGCCTTTAAAAGAAACACACAAATCAAAGTTAAAATCCACTTGTTTCCTCTTACTAAGAGCAAAAAGGAACAAAGAAATAAGCCAGGTCAAATCCAATTAATTTTAAGAATCAAGATTTATAAGCTTATAATTACAAAAAACAGTTTTACACAAGTAGCTCTGAAGTCACAACTATTAATTAAGCAGAAGGCACTAAAAATTGTCCCCATGAGTGAGAGTGAAAGCCTCATTCTATTGATCTTGCAGGACACAATCTTGTTTTGTCAAAACATTTCTTTCTTATGTATTTTAATCAGCTATTATAGGTTATTGACATGGAAACATTTTCTTAAAAAAATAAGACATTAAAATCCAGCAATTCTTTTCAGGAATGGAAAACACGCTGTTCTTAAAAGTGAAAAGAAGCCTGAACTCTTTTAAATTTACCATATTCAGATTTCTTTTTGCTCTCAAGTGTCATTTCCATACGTGACTAGTGATAAATTCACACTTCTCATTAACTTAAATTACTAATGAATAATTAATTAAAATCATGTGCTAAAATCATTCATAAAACCTATATTTCAAGTATATATATCACATCTGGTTTTTAACACATACATAAAAAAATACATCCACAAACCTCTGTGTTACACCTTTCATGTTTGCAGCATTCATTTAAAAGTCTTATTTTGCCCATTCAACCAAAGACAAATTTTCAACCTGTCACCGCTATATGAGTATGAGAAATACTTACTGTAGACAAAAGGATTCCATTTTCTTTCTGGGAATGTTCTTCACCCTCCTAGAGAACTCTTCTATACAGCGTGCAAATTTATTTTCTTAGTTTTACAGTAACAAAGCTCCTGTGCCATAGGAACTAACGTAAATGGAATGGTCCTGCTGTTGCCTTCAGAACCCAGCTCACCTCGACCATGATACAGCTAATTGTTAAAAATGGTGGCTGAGACATTTTCCATACATTAAATTAAGGAGCTCTGATGAAGGCGCTGGCATCCACCCACTTCAGACAAAGGAAAATAATTTGCAACTGTACCAAGGCACAGATAATTGAGTCATCTTCCGTACAGGGTCAGTGTTAGAGGTTTCCTCCATCTTTACAAAATGCAAACCACAGCTCATTGTCTCATCTCAGAAATCAATTCTTTGCAATGCCGCACTGGGTCAGAGTTTTAAAGGAATCTTACTCATGGGTAAATCCAAACCTCCAGAGCCTAGAGGAGCCAAATTCTCAATAGTTCCTCTCCCTTCCCCAGCAGCTCTCCTCGATTCCCCACTTGACAGCTCCTCAAGCCTTCCTATTGTTAAGAGTAAAGAAAGTCCCACACCTCCAAAGGGAACTAAATCCTTCAACTAGGTGAGCAATTTCCAAGTCTGTGCTTCAGAAAGAGGTCCAGACCCTACAGGTCCCACAATACAAATACATTCCTTGGGATAATTCTGTTGTTCTTTTTAAGACAAGACAACAAACAAGCTGCTTTTTAATGCTGAGTTAAAAGCATTTTATCTCTGGTATTAATCAAGGCATTAAAGGTGTTCTAGGCAACATTTACAATTTTATTACTTTCCAGATAATTCTTACATGACTTAGGAAGTTTTCATTTCACTTATACAAATCACATGCTCTATGCCAAAAATCTGAAATATACTTAAAGGACTCACATCATAATCTTTTGAGGTTAAATTTAAGAAGCAAAAAGTAACTATCTTAATTCAAATTGCCAATATTTGATAATACTTAAGAATCCCCATCTTTGGTGTTACTATTTAATTCTTCTCATTTAAAGCATTATGCTAAAACATTTCCTGTGAGATAACTGCAAAAATCTCTAATAGTACTTTTCCCCTAATCACCAAATATAAATGACTAAATTCCTTGGTAAGGCATCCTACACACACACACACACACACACACAGCCCTACAATACCAAAGGACCTGGTTTTTAGCAAAGATAAGAAATTCTATTTTCATATTTTACCTCATACAAGAATTGTGCACTTCACATGTATCTCTTTTAAAAATCCTAAAGAAAACCCACACTACTTGCTACTTGAAGTCCGCAAAAATCCTAAATAACCAACTATTTAAATCTTTAAGCTAATACCTCTCTGCCCCACCCAAGAAATGTTTTTTTAAAGAAAAATATTAGAATGCCAAGGCACAAATCTGAACAATTCTCAGAAGAATCAAGTACTTTTTCTATTAAATGAGTTAACTGCTTCTGAATTTATCTCAAATTTTTAAACGAACCAAGACTTTGTCTTTCAGAGGTACAACATGCTGTCACTCTATACACCAGGTACATTTATCTTGATTTCTTTACGAAACATAGGCAATCCTACCTGCAGCTCTCAAATTTAAGGAGTTACAGAACGGTCGATGCTGTCGGTCCCTGCAGCTCTTCCATACCTTCCATGTGGGATGAGCTCTGTCGAACCAGTGCTCAAGTTTTTCCCACCCCAAACTGCCTGAATTGAGGGTTGGGGGTGGAGGAGGGAGAGGAAGAGAGAGAGGAGAGAGAAGAAAGAGACAGAAAGAAGAAAAAGGAAAAGAACGATCCCTCTGCAAGTGCTGAGATGACTGAAGCACTAAAGAGTCCAATTAGACAATGAGACTGCAGGGTCCCCTTAAAAAGGGTGCACTGCAGCCCCCGGGAACAGAGCATCACCATTCGTTGTGCTCTACACAAATTCAGAGAAGTCAGCCGTCAGTTTAAAGCACAAACTGATGGGAGTAACAGTTTATAGGTTACAGAAGGGTATTTTATTGTTAACGGACTGTACCAAGTTAAGATTTAAGAGGGGGAGAGACAACATGTAGGCAAGGAATGCTATGATACTTTTCCTTCCCCCGACCCAAGCCACTGCAATTACTCTGATGTGAATTTTTGATGACTTCCGACATCTTGCATGGTTAATAATTGCTTCAGCTGTCATGTTTGGTTAATGTACAAAATGCATTTGCTGCATTGTGATGCAGTGCTGTGGTCACAGATTGTAACACCAGTTGTGAAGCTGGTCTCTTAACTGAGCAGCAGGAATTTGCACATGCCATGATGCTAAAATAAATGGTAGTTAAAAGATTTTACACAGCAGCAGACAGATTCTGCCATTTTAGTCTACAGAATGTGTAGCTTCAACATACAGAAGCATCTCAGACCATTGTGCCCTTGTCAATTGTACTGTCCTTCAAAAGAACAGTAAACTCGCCATCATAAATGTTTGGCCTCTTAGTAGTTAAAAGATTTTGATACTGTTTAAGTAACTATTCAGATTAATTATAGCTTCGAACAGAACAGAGGTTATTTTCATTTCAGGAATATACAGCCAATGAAACTGTCAGTGACACAGGAAAATGCAGACCTTTTATTAACATATGCTCAGCTGAACCGTCACTTCTTTGTACAACGTTTAGGAAAAATATATGATGTGTAAGTAATGAATATTCTCATTATACTGCAATGGCTTTTAAAAGTGTTCCTCAGAAAGGGATTTTTTCTCCATGTTGTAATGTATAACCTGAAAATTAAAGACTACATTAAAATACTAACATGTGTTTTTCACTTCACGGAAGGAAATTCAATGCAGCAAACAACTGTGCAATTACAGGAAAGCTTGTAAAAAAGCAAAGATGAAACCAAGCTTAGATCCAGGCACCAGATGATTAAAGTCAGGCCAGTCAGGCGGTGGGCCATCATTATGGTGCATATTGCAAAAGAAAACTAGTGCAAAAGACCATTCCATCTTCAAAAACAAAAACCATAAACCCAAAGATTGCAATCTGTTGGTTGCAAAACCAACACCTACACTGCAGAACCGGAAAGACACTAAATATTTGCCAATTTCATAATGTATTTCTATACAAATATTAACTTGGCTATTTTGCATATACAATTTGGCTATTTAAAGGTTCTTACTCATCTACCATCATTTTTGTATTTTAAGAAGCAAAACCAAGTTACAGACTTTGTTGCTTTAAAAGAACTAATATAATTAACTTATATTTCTTACATCAGAACTTTTGCCAATTAAATACATACCCAGAGTTGAGATGTTTCAGATATTTTTGCCTTACAAAAACAAACAAAAAACCCAACTAAACTAAAAAGAATGAACATAGGGACACACTGGTATTTGAACAGTGAATAACAATGAAAGAACTTATGTTACTAACATAAAAATCAACTCATGATTTCCTTTGTTTTATTCATTGTGATAGCACCAAATGCATAATTTGGAGGTGCATGTGTTAACAAGTGCTGTAAAGCTGAAGAGCTTTCTAGTTTTGTTTCTTACCCTAACTTAAAATTAACTGTACCAACAGTGCTATTCAGTGCCATAGCAGATGTCACAGTAGTTGCAGCTAACATTCAACAATTCAAGCTTTTTTTGTTCCAGACCCAATACAAGGTACCACTAACAGCTCAGAAACTGCACAAGGAAGAAGGGAACACGTGTGTTGGGGGTAAGCTTTGAAATTAACCAGGCTCAGCTTATGCTCCAATTACTGAACAAAGATAATCCTGGGGGACCTCTCTCTGAACCAGTGCAAGGAGCAAATTCTTTTGTTTCTAATCAAATAAATACTGTACTGGAGCATAGAGGATATGCAGCAATAGGAGTCTCTGCCTAGGGATGAAAAGAACCCAAAGACCCAAGTGTGGTTAAAGTCAAACCATTTCACGCATGTAAAACCCGTTCCCAAGGGATATATCTGAGGTTCACTACAGGAGAGTGAGAAAACTCTATTTACTAAAAAACAAAAAAACAAAAAAACCCAAAAAAAAACACCTTGTCAAGTCATTGTTAAGACATTTTTTCTCTTTAATATTGTCAATGAATAAATTAAAAGGATATTTCCTTATACTAGAATAAGTCTTAAGCCAGCTTAGACCCTTCTCCCCCTATCAATGAGTGTCCCATTGTTGGCTTGGAGTTGCAGAATTTTCTGGCTACAAAGCACCTCATAGCAGAGGGTACCAAAAAGTGTTAACTAACCTCCCTTTGGATCCCAGATGCCTGACTATGTATGTGGAGGTCATAAAAACGCTAGAAAGAGCCACCTGACAAAGGAGATGCTTTTCTACTTGTTAGTCACTAACTGAACATAAAGTGATCTATTCCTAAATGTCTAGTTAGTAATCCATTGTTTAAGTTTGTGTTTTGGCTTTATACCCTAGGAGAGAAACTAAAGCAAAGACAGAAGAGTAGAAAATTCATGGGCCCAGTATTTACTAATGTAAGGGATAAAAGTGGGCTCACTTATATATATGCAGAGATTATAGCACAGAGAAAGGAAGCTATTGAAATTCTGATTCCAGCAGAATTATAACAATTGCCAGGTAAAATTATATTCAAGTGAACAACTGCAATGCTCCACGGTACACTGCCCATATTCAGGACTCTACCCAGACATCAAACTTTTACAGATCCCTGGTGGGCTCTGTTCTATCTTCTGACAGGCTCACCAGGCTGCTGGGAAGATCAAGTAGTATTACAGGTGGGTAAGTGCTTTTAAGAGTAAAGAATGACAGGCCAGGTGAGGCTGAGCGATTTACTCCCCCGACCGACAACCCCTCAGCTTTCTGAGGCATAGCTAGACACTGGTTCCCCTCCCAGCCCACCACTCCCAGCCTCGTCCTGGCTCCTTCTCCTCACTGAGACCTGGTCCCTTGGCCTCAGGCTACCCATTTCTCCTACTGTACATTCATTTTCACTGCCGCAACTCTTCCCTCTAGGCCAGTGGCTCTTGAAAATTCTGTCTGGAGCTATTTTCTGAGTAGTGTTTCTTACCCTGTCTCTAAATACTTCGGGGGCATTTCCACAGTGATGGCTTGCCAGAACATCAAAAACTGGAATGAAATCTCAGCTCTCAATCTAGTTAATCTTCCCACGTTCTCAGCCTCAACCAAAAGCACCAATCTTTCTCCATGTTCCAAACCTTGTGTAATTTCTAAACATCTTTCTTAAGCCCATCAGGCACCAAGTGTAGCAGCTGTTTTATTCCAAATGTCTTTCACACATCTTTCTCCTCTCCGTTTTCTTGGCCGACACCCTGGTCCTGGCTGCTGTCACCTCGTGGCTGGATCGTTATAATTGCCTCCGAACAACACCTCAGCAGCTATCCTTCCACTGGCCAAGCCAACTTTGGTAAGCATCGCCATGCCCTCCCTCCTTTCTTCTCGACACTTACCTACTCCAAAACTTTCAACAGCACCTACCACCTACACTCCATTGCCTGGCAGTCACTCCCTCTGTATTTGATCCCTCCTCCCTGACAAATTTTACTTCTTAGCACATAACTTCTGCTCTCACCTCCCTGACTTTAGTCAGGTTATTACTCCTCTCTCACTTCCTGCACGCTAAACCCGTTTCATCTTTCAAGGCCCTTTTGGTTCCCATCTGTTCCAGGGAGTCTTCCCCAACTATTTCAGAATTCACTCATCACTACCCACTCCCTCTCCTCTGAGCTCCCAGGGCATTTAGAATCCCATGTCACTCCCATTCAGATTTGCCAGTTTGATCCTGTTGGAGGAATGTTAGTGTTGGCTATCCAGGTAGAAGGACAAGGAGCTTCCGGAGGGCAGTATCCAGAATTTATATTTATTCTAATTATCTTCTGTTTCTATCATAATGCTATTCTTAATGGGCACTCAACAAAACCGCTTCACTGATTTTTATTAGTTTTCACTAGTCCCCATTCAGGTAGCTGTAAGTAGTCACTTAAAGGGGAGCTAAGTATTACTTTTATTTGTTGTTTGTTCTTTCAGATCTCTTCAGTTCCCTGAGATAATTCTGGCCGTAGGTAGTGAGATGCTGAGGTGGTTCTTGGCCAACCTGCAGAGGCATCGAACTCTTCTTTGTGACTAAGCATCATTACCAACAGTATTCAATTCCCAAAGCCAGCTTCCTTCTCATATGCATCTAGAGCCAAGGAGCTTCAGGGAAAATGAGATGGTCCTGACCCAAAGTCAGTGGTGTGACATTCACAGCTCATCTGTCCTTACAAATCAGCTGAGGATGAAAAAGCAGTCTGCTAATTTATGGCAGACATTTCATCTTGAGTATCATTTTAAGTGAGGAAAATGATAGATTTAGGCAGTCAATAAAAAAGAGAGAGAGAGAGAGAGAGACAAAGAAAGAAAGAGAGAGAGAGAGATGATTTCTGCATGTCTTTATTTAGTAGTAAAAAAAAAAAAATAGGGTTTATTCTCTCTTGCTCATACACAAATCAGTCTGCTCAGGGAGGTCAAGAAACAGAGAAAAGAAAGCTCTCCCTATCTCCAGAAGCTGATGAGTTCCCGCTGCCTCAGAGTGCTGGTTCTGCCTTTGATATGACTATAAACCAAAATGGTGAGAGCAGGGTTTATAGGTGGGCAGGAAACTTAGTGCACCTGGGTGAAAGGCATTTCAGAAGTAAGACTTCCACTTCAAATGTGTTTTCAAGTAATTGCCCAGTAAAAGCATTTACTAATGAGAGTGAGCTAAAATGGGAAAAAGAAGTATGCTCCTCAAATACTCCTCCAGGGCAATTCACTGCCATTTTTTAAGCAGCCTCCCAGGTTTACAAAACTGAAAAACAGGACAGTTCTTTTCCTGTCAATCAGTCTGTCTGTCTGTTACAGACACGCCCATACTCACAGTATCTATCAAGCCTTAGTATTTAGACAGAGGGAACAAATGAGTCTTCTGGCAAGAACTTGTGGAATATGTGAAGTTCTATCACAATAAAATAATAAAGTATATGAAGACTCATCAGATTCGCAACCTGAAATTTTATAATTTCAGGGGCAATTCATTCCCCTTGTGGCACAGAGAAATTCAAGTTCTGGCTGAGCTCACACAGTGACCTGGCCTAGGTCCTGGCTTTCTTGTTCCTTACAGAGAGAGAGCTCTTTGGACAGAACTGTAGGACAAACTGTACGGAGAAAAACTTCTTGGGTACATGTTTAAGCCCCAGATTTCATAGAATTTTAAGTCATCACATGGGGGATGAAGGTGGTTGCAAAAGAATGGCTTCTAGCTTGTTAATTCTTGTCACCAATGTACTTTACACAACAGATGTATTTCTTGCCAGGTTGATTGTAAATAGAATTCTTTTAAACGAATTCTATTTAAATTCAGTAGGGAAGCTGTTATTTGGAGGAATACTAAAACTAAGTATCTCCCTAAGATTTCTTTTATAAATCCAGATATTCAGATTTGGATTTGCTTATTAATGCAGGGTCCATCATATTATTAATATTACTATTATGTCAGGGAAACGACACTAAAACCTTAATTTTATGTAATTTTTTTTGCTGTACATATTTATTATTTCTATTATGTGGAAAACAGTGATGAAGTCAGACGCTGGGGAAAAAAATACAAAATAAAAGACTCCTCAAAAGAAAGAAAAGGATTACTAAAATTATCCAACCCTGGACGACTTAAACAAGGGAAAAACAACTTGGCCGGGCGTTGTGGCTCACGCCTGTAAACCTAGCACTCTGGGAGGCCGAGGCGGGTAGATCGCTCAAGGGCAGGAGTTCCAGACCAGCCTGAGCAAGAGCAAGACCCTGTCTCTACTAAAAAATAGAAAGAAATGATCTGGACAACTAAAAATATATATACAGAAAAAATTATCCGGGTGTGGTGGTGCATGCCTGTAGTCCCAGCTACTCGGGAGGCTGAGGCAGAAGGATTGCTTGAGCCCAGGAGTTTGAGGTTGCCGAGAGCTAGGCTGACGCCACGGCACTCACTGTAGCCCAGGCAACAAAGCGAGACTCTGTCTCAAAATAAATTAATAAATTAAAAAAAATAAACAAGGGAAAAACAACTTTATTTCGTTACCAGATCAGAATTTCACTCACTGACACACAAAAAATATAGGTTCCTGAAATTTTTCTGTGAAGGAAACTTGTAGGCAGGCTTCTATTTTCTCATTAATGCCTATTATAAAATTGACTATGACATTCCTTAAAGTGATAAATAAAATTTTGCACCAAGAGGTAATAAAATTATATTCAAGAATGCAAACCTTAAGAAAAAAACTGTAAAAGAAAATAACCAGGGAAAAAGTTATGAGAAATAACGGCAAAATGAGTTTGAAATAGGGAACACGGTGATGACCTGTGGGATGCTCGTCCTGCGTGCAGGGGTAGGAGAACTGAGAGGGCCCCTGCCTTTCCTCACCCCCACTTCAGGTCAGGGCAGATGGCCACAGCAAGGGAGGGCTGCCATATCCAGGCCCCAGGAATTTACACTGCCCTGTAAAATACGGTGTCAGGTTTTCATCCTTGTACTGCACTCTTTTCATCTCTAAAATAGGGACACAAGGATCTGCAATTCTAAAACATTTTTTTGGAAAAATAGGCTGATTTTAAAATCTGCTTCCCCACACTGTTGTTCTCTCTGACAGCCTTCCAGTAGGGACACGGTGCAAATGGTTTTAAAAACAGTAGTCCAGTTTTATTACAGGCTTCTTAACATTAAGTCTTCCAGCAAACTACTGAGGACACAAAAACGTTTCCATTTCTACTACTTTGCTATCTCATATCCTTAGGTCAATACCGGGGCATTTCAAGTAGCCAAATCCCCTCAGGAAAACCTAAAACGATAAAACTATAATAAGGAGAGGGACTATACTGTATCCACTTAGGGTGCTTTACAAAGTATGCACAGAGTTAAGTGCTCAACATAATGGATTAACCCATAAATTGTTGATGGTTGTTACTGGGAAGTTCTAGAAATGTCTACACAAGAACAGACTGTCAACAGCCTTTCCAACTATGGTGCTTCCTGGCAAATTATCATTTAGAATTTAATCTGGTGACGTGCTCCTGGGAAGCTACCTATATTAGAACTTAATCTGGTGATAAGGCTACCCACATATGATTTCTAAAATCAAAACGTGACTAAGTCTAGTGGAAAGCATACTGAAGTTGGAGTCAGAACAACCGGGTTTTAGGCAACCAAACGCAAGTAATTCACCTCATGCCTCAGTTTCCTTACCTGTGAAACGGGAAAATACCACCAGACTAGGATGAAGTAAGAACACTACATATATCTTCAACTGTCTATACAATAGGATTACTCTTCAAAGCAAAGAGAAGCCATTTCAAATGATTTCTAAAACACAGGCTGCACATTTTAATACATTTTTCAAATATGCAGACTGATTTAGACATTTCCAAGGAAATACTTATTCTGCCTCTCTGCTTTCTCCCATGACATCTGTTGTTACTAGCAGCTAAGGAAAAGTAAAATCTAATGTCATTAGCAGTAGACCCAAGATCCCCAGCACTCATTTAATGGGGGGCAGGAGGAGGGGTAGACAGAAGCAAATGAAAAGGTTTAAACAAAATGAGAATGAGAGGAGCTGGGGAGAAAGGCAGAGAAATCAGGTTAATGAATAAAAACAACAAGTCCATCTTTCATCTCTCCTGGCTCCTACTGATGGCAGACGGTGTATTTAATCTACTGAGACACCAGATTTAAGGCCTCTTTTGGCATAGTCCGTCCATGAATTATTAACATTTGCAGAAGCAACAGCACATCCACTCACGGCAATCAGAAAGGAGAACAACGATTAACCAAGATGGGATTATTAACCCCCCCACTTCCCTTTCCCATGTCTCCCTCTCTTCCCCATTCTCCTCTGGGCTCTGATTGCTTTTTAGGCAATGTATTTTGAGTTACAGTCTCAATGTTAGATTCAATACCTCTTTGGTGAAAAAAAACTGTAATGACAAATTATAAACCACAAGATTTTTAGTGTATGTATATATATATGTGTATATATATATACACACACACACACACACACACACACACACACAAGTTTTAAACATATATTGTGTTGACCACTATATCCTTGATAAAGCAAAGATACAAACAAAAGTGGTTACAAATTCTTTATGGACTCAAACACTTAAAAGATAAACACACTGCTTTGCAGGCTGGTGCTACAGTTTGTTTAGTGAAAAGTCAGTATTAGTTCACAGGTGGACTGAGTTTAAAAGTCAGCATCAATGCCTAGAAAAGCAGGGTTTATCTATACTAGACTTCTGTGATCACTTAATCCAGTGGATCTCAAAATAGAGTACTTGTTAAAACACAAATCTCGACCTCACCCCTGAGAAACTGCATTTCTAACAAGTTCCCAGGTGATGCTCACACTGCTGGTCTTAGCACCACACTTTAGAATCATTGACCAAAAGCTCTTTTCTGGTTTCCAAAGGTGTCCAGGGCAGGAGAGGAATGGAGAAGAAAATTAAAACCAAGCTGAGCTAGAAAGTTAACATAAAATATAGAGAAGAGATCAGAGGCTCCTTCTCTTCCTAACCCTCAGTGAAAGCCTAGATGCCTGAAGAGCTCTGCAGTACATTTGTTGCTCCAAAATATACCCATTCCATAACAACCCCCCCACCACCAAAGGGAGAGATGGCAGGATGAACAGTTAACAAAATGGTAAAGAGGTTAGAAGGTAGATTAATTTACAACTTCATTCCTAAAACACATGAGAAACAAAACCAAATGTCTCCTTTTCCTTGGTCAATTTCTTTCCCATTCTGCCCTCCTAGGATTTGGTTTTAATGTATAATCAATCCACTAATAATAAATAAGTTGTAACAGTCTCACCCAAAACCTCGGTTTACTATGTATTTGTGAGAAAAAAACCAACTCGAACTGTGTTTTTCTTGTGCTCTCATAACACAACAACAATCAACACAGAAGACTTCTGTAACCAATGTGTGGGGGTTTCTCCCCACACACCAAGCAAGCAATCGATTCTGCAGCGGACACCAGTGAGGTGTCCTTCAGTTCAATTCAATTCAATTGTGATGCTATCTACCTAGAGACGGCCTCAGAAACCACAGGCTGAGGGCTCAGTCCCACAAGACTGCTCCCTCCTTCCCACCAGGCACAAGTCTGGGCCTCCAGAAGGTCTGATGGATCGGCTTCAAGTTGAGGTTCCCATGACCTTCTCTTTGGGTTTGATTAATTTTCTGGAGCAAATCACAGAACTCAGGGAAACATTTATTTATGTCTACCAGTTTACTACAAAGGATATTGTAAGGCTACAAATAAACAGCTAGATGAAAAGATACATAGGGCAAGGTCTGGAAGGGTCCTGAGAGCAGGAGCTTCTGTCCCCATGGAATTGGGGTGCACCACCTTCCCGGCATGTAAATGAGTTCTTGTTCACTTTCTTGTCAGCCACCACATGTTCAGCTATGTTCAGCTCCGATGGCCATTGGTGATCAACGTAATCTTCAGCCCCTCTTCCCTCCCATGAGGCTGATGTAGGATGAAAGTACCAATCCTCCAATTCTGTCTTGTTCTTTCTGGTGACCAGCAGCCAACCATCCTGAAACTATTATACTCTAAGGGCTGCCAGATACCAGTCAACTCATTAGCATTCAAAAAGACATCACTTTTGGTGTTTCTAAGGACTTTAGGAGTTGTATGCCAGCAAATAGGGTCAAAGACCAAATATATATTTTACAATATCAAAGTATTATAACAGAAAACTCTTAAAGACCCTCAATACCAAGCTGAGTCAGACATTAAAAATCAAAAGTAGAAAATTAGCAGAGGCTTTAGAGGAGTGCAAAAATAAGGAGATGCACTTCAGGGTACCCATTAAAAGAACAGAAAGTGAGCATGTTAGCTAGATGGATAAACTAAATTCCATTTCTTTGGAGTTCGCAAATGCAGAAAACACAAGTAATGAAGAGGAGGTAGGGTTTTGGGGAAACAAGAGGCCCACCTCTGGTGGAAAGCAAGACCAGGCTCCCACAGAGACACCAGGCCCATTGGGCCCAGCCCAACCTCACACCAAGACTGTGCTCATTCCACAGGGCAAGACAGCCTCAGTGGGTGCACCGTACCAGGCTGTAGGAGCCATGTCAACAGCCATGATTGCACAGCTAACACCTGACCAGAAACATGGCCTAATACTCTGCACAACAATGTTCTCTGCTGGGGTGGAAAGCTTAGTAAGTGCTCTTGGCACAGGTGGAGAAAGACTTCTCATACAGAAATTAAGACATAAAAGTAAAAAACTTTATTTTATATTCTCAGTAGGATAGAGAGAATGAGAGAAGGCAAGAGAAAGAGAGAAGGGAAAGAAGGGAAGAGGGGAGGGGAAGAGAGCATGGAGACGGCCTGGCATCCTAAAGAAGGAGAAGGGGGTGTCAGCAGCGAGGCCAAGTGGCTCACTGATTTTAAGGGGGATGAACAGAGAAAAAAAATAGCAATGGCTGTCAGCTGATAACAAAAGCGACAGCAGGTAGATAACAAAAACTGCAAGGATGTCAAAGTCCAAGACTTGGTTTCCTGCTTTTCCTTGGAAAAGGGATTATCACAGGAGATGTGCCTCTGTCCTTGAGATATGGTTGAGGCTGTAGCTCTGTAGCTCCTTCTTCTGCTGTTTACTCAGGAACTCTGTAAAAGCAGAGTCTCAAAAAACAATTTTGAAAGAGAGAGATTTACCTCTTTTCCATTCATTCAGCTTTTTCAGAAGTTGTGCAAAACAGAACTCCTGCAGAGTGTCTGTTAGTGAGAGAATTCACAGGATTGATCTTTAACCGTTACTGGGGAAACTGTAGGATTAGGTATTTTCCTAGGTGGGATTGGGTATTTTCCTGTTATTTTTGAAAGGCCGCCCCTTTCATTCTCTACTTTTCTTTTGCCCTCAATACCACTAAGGAATCTGATACACTCCCATTACCAATGGTGGCTCCTGATGACAGCCAGTCTTGAAAGGCTGAGGCAAGGGGAGGTGGGTGGCAGAGAAAGAGAGGGATGCAAAGGATAGAAGGAAAGAAAGAAGGAAAGGAAGGAGAAAAGGCAAACAACAACAACAACAAAACAGACAAAAAGGATGTAAGGGAGGAGGGGGGACAGGGAGAGAGGGATCAAGGGTAAAATACAAAGCAAAATAATGGCAAAAACAAAAACAAAACAAAGAAATCTTTCCCCCAAACTGCTCTAAGATGGACATTCTAGTCCATCTGAAGTTCCAAATGTGGCATTTGTTCCAGTTTGCTACCTTGCGTTTGCTTGCCAGCAATGACCTACTCAGACAGCGTAAACCCAACGTTATGAATCTCAAGAAACCCTGAATCCCTTCGCATAAAGGAAAACAGCAGCAACCTATGTCAGCAGCAGCAACAAACACTGGTATCACTTTTTGTTCCACAGTGTATCTCAGATGGAAAAAGTGGGGTTTATTGTCAGTGTATAGTCCACAGAAGCCAATCATACTAAATTACTTCTCTAAGTAGCATTTCCATCCCTACAATCAATTTAGTTAACTAGCAAGTCTTTCACACAGGAAGGAATAAATGGAAATGTCATTTCAAAGAAAAAAGGTAAGAAATGGTCAGAGGAAAGACAGGGACAAACATTAAGAAACTCCACCGGTGGTGAAAGAACTGGCTTAATGTCTTCGCAGAGAAGAATAATATGTAATTTACCCGGTTTATCAGTTGATGCCTTCCTCAGCAAGGCATAATAAGAATACAGGACATGGTATAAAAAATTATCAAGGCTCAAGTTCCAATCTTTGATAGTAACTAATCTTAGTCTCGATTTCTTCCCCTTTTAAATAAAGATGATAGCAACACACATTCAACGATTTCAAACACTGCAGTGGGGAGAAAGAGAGTGCTGGCCAAAGCCCACGTAAAAGTATTATACAAATGGAATGATTATTCTGCTGTGCCCCTCAACGTTCACACAAAATTCCTGGCCTGCTGCTTCCCCATAAATCTCCCAAATTAGGACAAAGTCACAGAACTTCTCAATAATTAGCCTTCCAAACGGTTTGAGGGGATAATGAAATGATATAAAGGTTGTTCATGAAATCGGCATGTCTCAGATCCCTTTTCACACATTAGGAAGCTTTCCATTACAGAATAAAGGAAAAACTGTATATCATTTTATAGGAATTGATCAATTTTGAGCTATATGGGCCATTTTTATGGTCTATCTCTAACATGCTTCATGTACTAATTCCTCACTTCTCTGTTATCAATTTTCCTTGTCATTTCAAACAGAAGATGTTCTACAGTGTGAAAGTATCTGGGTCCAAACAGTTCAACACTCCCCAAATGGTGGCTATTCTAACAACATCGAGGGACAGTGTAGCAGTAAAGAAAGTGACTATGGAGCCATTTTCCAAGTTTGTTTTTTTTTTTTGAGACAGAGTCTCACTCTATTGCCCTGAGTAGAGTGCTGCGGCATCATCATAGCTCACAGCAACCTCAAACTCCTAGGCTCAAGAGATACTCCCGTCTCAGCTTCCCGAGTAGCTGGGACTACACGAGCGCACCATGACACCCAGCTAATTTTTCTAGTCTCTCTTGCTCTGGCTGTTCTCTAACTCCTGAGCTCAAGCAATCCTCCCGCCTCAACGTCCCAGAGTGCTAGGATTATAGGCCTCAAGTTTTCTGAATTAAGCATGTCTTACTTTTGTAACTGGGAGTGGGAGAGTGAGTTTTCCCTCCTAAAGCCATTCAGTTCCCCCTCGCACTCCCCAAATCCCAGATTTAATGTTTCTTTGTCATCTTATGCCCTCAGCCTTAACTCAAAGGATGAGGACACACCCTCTATTCCAGTCAAGAGGAGCCCAGGTTGTGAAAGAAGAGGGAAGAAGTTTTTTTGTAACCAATGATTACTTTTCCTCCAATCGCTTCTGAGCCCCCGCCCCGGTCCTCCATAAGCAGGACACGGCACCAGCCCTTCAGCTACATTCTGATTTCAACTCTGTGTCAGCAGAGTGGCACCAAGCAAATGCTAAGGGCCACTTACATGGGAGTGCTTAACTGTGACCTGCTCTCACACACGCACTGCCACACCTTTTCCATTCCCTGTTTAGTCTTCTCGTCATGATTCTGTTAGTTTGCTTTTATTTATAAGAGGCAGATAGCCTAAAGAGTACCAATTTGCATGACATCAGGTGTTAATGTTCTGCTGAATGTCAACTGCTCTCTTTTATGCCGTCTCCTAGAAGTGAATAATTTTGCTGTAGAGAAATTATTTCCTGTATTGTGGAGTACAGACACAACGTTGAAGGCTTTGTCTGTGTCTTTAAAAACCAAATACACATAGACAGCCAAATCATATTATACGATACAAGATTTCAACATTCCGGCACACTGCCAGAGCTTAATGGCCAGTCAGACGCTAAGTAAGGAAATGGGTCTGCATTAAACCTACAAATAAGTCAACAATCAATAGTTCAGTATTACAGTAAAAATTTGATGTGCCCTTTAAATTGCTTCTAGCATCATCCTTCTAACTCAAGCTCAGCTTCAGAAGCAAAACAAAACAAAGATGATCAAGCAAGAAGCTGAATACAACCTATTTCCACAAGCACAAAGCTCCGGCATTTCTAAACTAAAAGCTGCTCCAGGATTTCACAGAAATCCTTTACAGTATACCTGTAGGGCAGCAAACCTGAAAAATAACAGGCTGAGCTTTAGACAGTAAATTAAACTGACAAGTTTACAGCAAGCAGAAAACTATGGCAAAAAAGCAAGCACCTGGAGATAAACGGATGAAGCAGGTTTGGCCTGCCCCTAAACTCAGCAGAAGTTCATATCAAGGTTTAGAAAGTACACTCCAGCTTCTCCTTCAGTCAACATTATTTTACTACTAAGCTTATGTAAATAAGAGCAATGCCAACAAACATCCATTCAAAAGATGGTATATCTTTCTCTGGCACTGTAGGCTTTCTACTCTTGATTTAGCTCTAAATGAACAATCAATTATACTTCTATTTCTTACTTCCACTAACCTTGCTCCTTCAAACACATCTTTAAAATTCATTCCTTTATGAAAAGAGTCTTAGTCTGCAAATGAAATTTAAAGTCTAGATGTTAGGAGAATAGTAATGAACTCAAACCAAGAGAAGGGAGAAGAGACTTTAAGTCTGGAATACCTAGCCTTTGTAAACCTTAGGTTCCTCATCTGTGATATGGGATTAACAGTTAAGTATCCACTTCAGAGGGTTGCTGGAAAGATTAAGTGAGGAAGCCCTGAAAGTAATTAGTACATGGCCGGGATTGGTGGCTCACGCCTGTAATCCTGGCATTCTGGAAGGCCGAGGCTGGAGGATTGCTTGAGCTCAGGAGTTTGAGGCCACCTAAGCAAAAGCAAGACCCTGTCTCTAATAAAAACAGAAAAATTAGCCAGGCATCATGGTGCACACCTATAGTCCCAGCTACTCGGGAGGCTGAGGCAGAAGGATCACTTTAGCCCAGAAGTTTGAGGTTGTAGTGAGCTGTGATGATGTCACTGCACTCTACCTGGGGCAACAGAGTGAGACTCTGTTTTAAAAAAAAAAAAAGTAATTGGTACAGTGTCTAGACATAATAAATGTTCAATAAACCTTAGCTTTGACTCCCTGATATTAGCTGGAATAAAACACAAGACAGGAATTTAACTTACCTTTGGTACCATGTTTCAGTACACCAGAGGTAAACACAAAAAGGGAGGGAGGGAGGGAGGAAAAAATACAACTATGTAAACTCACACTACTTTAAGGTATGGTCAAAGGAGCACCAGTCCATAAATGGTTTGGTCCCAGTCTACATCAGATAAGCACAAAAACTGAGAATAAGCATTTAGAAACTTTTATAGCAACTGAGTAATTTTACGTCTATTGAATCTAATTTTTAAAATCAGGGCTTGCATCTTGCATGTCTTTTATTTCATTTTTTTCCAGTAATTCATTTTTATTGTATTTTATAAAAGTCTCTCAGTCTGAGACAAATTGGGAAAAAAGTGGTTTGAGAGGCACTGATTCAGTGAAAGCACCTTTTGAATGAGTAACATCACTACTATAGTCCCTCAACACTAAGACATCTGGGCAGTTTGGGACCTCATCATAGAACCAAATGTCACTGTAAATGCCTATAAATCTTCAAAGATCCATCAGGCCCTGCTCATTTAGAGACTGGTCCTGCTAACACAAATTGAAATACACTGTATATAAGAGAGAAACTAATGAGAGGAGAGAATAATCCGGGATACCCTACCTGTGTACTTTGGTACCTTGAGCGAATCAAGTGTATCATAACTTTCCATGGCCTTTCCTACCTGTCCCTAAGATAGCAACAGCATTTTAAAATAGACAATTTTTTCTTAAAGAAAAGGAGGAGTGGAGGAAACTCTCTCCCATGTCCTTTTGCTCACACCATTCAAAGAAATAACCCAAATTAGGCAGTAATAATAAAATCAGCCAGTAAATCCACACTGCCACTTACATTGTGCTGACCTAACTCTCCCCTCTGTTTTATAAATTAAACAAATAGCCCAGTCCTCGCCATAAATATGTTTTATAAGACAAGGGTTCTTCCTGAACAATTTCTTGGTGGCTGTGTCATGCCCAGCCCTGCTCAGCAGATTCCGCTGCAGTGCTTCAAGTGCTGCAGCTTTCTGAAAAGCACAGGCAGGATTTTGCTGATGGCATCTCGGCCTCACAGCCACTCCACAGTGAGAAGGGAGGACTGGCCCTTCTGTCCTCCAGATAATTAAAGTGGCAAATGCACTGCTGCTGGTCTTGTGATCACTGCAGACCAGCGTCTGTCAGAATCGAGCGCCTTAGCCCCAGCTTGGCTGCCAGCAGCCTGGGGTTGGGGAACGCATTCGACCTCTCTGTATCTGAAGTGCAAGATGGAAGCCGAGCATTTGTGAAACAGGAAAAATGCTTTCAAAGGAAGCAATACACACTGGTTCTGGGAGCTCTGCAGCAAAAGAAAATTCTAAGTCTAGGTCTTGTCTGTAGAGGACGTTGCCCACCCTGCCTCCTGGCTTCTTTTTCTGGTCCCCACCAAGCAAACAGAAAGAAGTAAAACCAAAAATTGCCCCTATGTGAGCTCCTCTCTCAGTTCCTTTACAGAATGTGGATTTTTAGTGGAAACACTCACAACCTGGGCCCCGACGTTCTGTAACTGAGGAGCCACACTTTCCAACAACTACCCACCAAAAGAACCACATCAGGCTGCAGGCCTGGACAGCTCTGGACAGAACCTTCCAAAACAGAAATAAGAGATCACGAGGCACTGTGGCAAGAGGATCAGAGCGGCGCACCGGGTCAAGGGCTGCCATCTGAGAATGACAGACTGGTCTACGGTAATGCATTCAATATTCGACAAGGTTTTAAGCGCCATTTAAATCACATCCACTCCAGTATCAAGCAGTTCAGCAGATAAAAAGACAAGCCCATTTCTGATCCTGAAACCAAGCAATTTAAAGATGCCAGATTGAAGATGACAATCTGTGTTCATCTGGGGCATCAACAGATTATCGGCAGGTTAAGAGACAGCTAGAGAAGGAGGGAGGGGATGACTCGACTCCAGTTCAAAGGCACCAGAGCCTGGCCATCATTTGAAGTGGTCTATTAAAATGTTAGATAACTATTTTAGCCATGGGCTTGTTCCAAAATACTCTTACAGAACCATTCCAACTTCTTTCTTCTTTAAGTTGGTAATTGATATTCTCTTGCTCACTACAGGATGTAAGAAACCTCTGAGAAGACAAAAAAGCCTGTCATTTCCTGCTTGCTCAGAATGCATTCGGCATCCATTTACTTGCTTGTTCTGAAAGCCTTGCATTCAGGAGTAAGTGTGAATGGGTAAATAAAAAGGCTGAAATCTTATATCCCTGGCTCACACAAAAGCAGTTTTTTACATTTTCTACAGGCCCATTTTTATTCCAGAGTTACCATTTTTAATTCCATTCACAGAATAATGTAATTGCATACTTTGCCACCAGACCACAATGCCTACCTTTCCCCTTATCACAAACAGGCAGAAAAATTAAATCATTTCAGCTCTCACCATAGAAATCAGCATTAGGCTGCCTAATTATAAACACGAAACAGAATGGCACATTAGCCTCTCTCTACGAAGACAGTATTTTTTGTTTCTAGAGGTTTACTGTTTTTTATCAGCTCTCAGGTTTATACTGGGTCAGGTTTAAAGACAAGGAACAGCAAGTATGTTTATTAAGTGAGGGTGATGTGAAATACCACTGTGTTCACAGAGAGGACAAAGCCTGGCACAATTACTGTCCCTGAACCAGAATACAGCACAATGAGATGTGCGTCTTTTCTGTGTGCAGCTCAGCCACTACACCCAAATCTTGGCCTAAAACGTACCTGGTCTTCCAGGAAAGCGATTCTCTCCAACAAACAGACTTTGGATCTAGTGATAATCAGATTCATTTGCCAGGAGCCCAAGAGCATTAACTACAGGTTGTTTTAAGTCCAGAATAGGCAGCTATTATAAGCTGGCAAAGGGCAAGATTCAAATATCTGTTAAAGTCCTCTAAAGTCTCAAAAGAAAGCTTATTACGAACTTCCTGTTGAGTCTGTTAGGGGCAAGAAGACTATAACAAAGGAGATCAATAAACGTGAATACTCAATTAAAAACTTTCACACCATTAGATTTCATGGAACAGTCTCTTATATTTTTATATTACCTGAAATCATTAGAAGAGCAAAGTCCTATTCCTTCAGAGTTCTTAGTCCATCAATTCAAAATTTCTGATCATCCAACTTGGGCTACTAGATCACCATTTTGTGCCACAGAGTATGCTCAAATATATTAAGGGCAGAAACAAGATGGAAAACAGGTATGTTTTGCCTACTTAAACCATTTCTCAGAATTGTTATACAAACTATCAGTATGTAAATAGATGCAACTCTTAAGAATAAATGTCATCTTGTCCTTGAAATTACTAAAGCAGCTTTGGTAAGACTACTCCTTGGTACACATGGGTAGCCATTTTCATTTCTAGATACACATGAAAATGACAACTGTGTTTCTTTAAAAGTAGTCCTAGAATTAAGATACTGTTTACTGATTCTGACTGCACTTTCCTTCAACTGATTCAAGCGAGGGGAATTTTACTGCACTTTTTCTTCGATATTAATATTTTGTCAGTAATATTCCTGACGAGCTGCTATTAGCACAGTAATCATTGTAGGCAAGTCTGACCCTCTTTCCAACAAACTGCCACAGGATTTCTGCAACCTGTTCTCAACCAACAACTTGCCAGTACTACAAACATCCAATTACTGAGCAACTGTTTTTCCTCTTCACTGTTATATACAGCTGCACTGAAGCAGCAGTATCTTAATTCTGAAGATAGAAAATTAAAAGATAAACAATGAAAATAACAATTTAGGCAATACAAAATTACAACACCACTGATTCTTTTTTTCTTGTGGCGTGGGGGGACAGGGTCTCATTCTGTTGCCTGGGCTATAGTGCAATGGTGTCATCATAGCTCACTGCAACCTCTAACTCCTGGGTTCAAGCCATCCTCCTGCCTCAGCCTACTGAGTAGCTGGGCCTATAGGCACACACCACCACACCTGGCCACTGATTCATTTTTACACTTAGCAAAGCCATTTAGTTTCTTCTCACTATTTAAAACACAAACTAAGAGTGGTAGAGCGTACTCCACATTGCCAGCAACAGAAAAAAGAAGGAAATAATGTTATTATAGATTCAGTGTGGTAGGCAAAAAAAAGTCTGTAACAACTCAATTATCACTCAATCAGTCTCACATATAATAGATCAGTTTCCCTGACTCTCATTTTCTTATGGTTATCTTATCTTCTGTTTATGATTTCTTTTTCTCCTTACTCATACAAGACAGATTTCCATCTGGAGATTTAGGCAGATCACAAAGACCTTCAAAATAGAGTGGTTTTTTTCTTTTTAGAGGGGTAGAAGGGGCTGAATTTTCACTTACCTAAGATTAGAATTGGCTGTTAAGTTGATCCCAACAATATAATCTAGATTTCTGTTTACTTTGTAAGGGAATATTCAGAAAGTTTTTGTCTTTCCCTGAGCAGGGAAGCAAACATACTATATTTGGAGGCCGTGGAGAGGAGAGATCTGAGAAGACTATGGAAGAGGTGGCATCTCTAAGGAAAGCCTTAGCATCTTCGATTGAAATTAGGGCTTGGACATTCCAGAGGTGCTACTCCAGGCTAAGGGAAGGCAGTGAACAAAGATCTAAAGTATAAAAGAAAAAAGAAAGGGTTGAACAACCTGGTACTGAAGGACAGACTACACAAGGCAGTTCCTCCTGCCTTGGGAAAGCACCAAAATTTAATTCTGCCCATACTTATCCTAAAAACTATGTATTTAATACTTTAAAAAGCAGATGATTTCTAGTCAAAAAATGTCTCTACAAAAATCTTTCAAACACATTACTATTAACCTGTTTAGAAAGAATAACTACTATTGAATTCTGGAATCAGACATGGGTAGTCAGTCTCATTTCCTAAAGGCCCAAAAGAGAAGGATGAGCATGAGATCAGAAGCTTGGTTGGGACTTGCATTCCCCGAATGACTAGTGATGGATTCCTTATCCCAATATTCCATCTGGCTGTGAAATAGAGTTAGATTTGAAAATGTTTCATTATTTACAGTAAGTTTTAAAATCTCTGACACTATAGAATTGGGTTAAAGTATGTCCCCTAAAAAGATATGTCAAGTCCTAACCCCTGGTACTTATAAATAAATGTGACCTTATTTGGAAATACGGTCTTTGCAAATGTAATTAAGGATCTTGAGATGAGATCATCCCAGATTTAGGGTAAACCCTAAATCCAATGACTGCTGTCCTTATAAGAAATAAGAAAGATAGGCTTGACCCACACAAGAACCTGCAACGATGGGGGAAGAGACTGAAGTTATGCTGCCATAAGCCAAGCAATGCCAGGAGCCACCAGAAACCAGAAGGAGGAGGAGTCTCCCTTAGAACCTATGGAGGGAGTGTAGCGATGCCAACATCTTGATTTCAAAGTTCAGGACTCCAGAACTGTGAGAAAATAAATTTCTCTTGTTTTAGGCCACCAAGTTTGTGGTAATTTGTTGGGGCATCCCTAGGAATCTAATATAGTAAGTTTAGCAATAACATTACTGCTTTGGTTTGCATTAGTGCCATGTAGAAATATTATAGCCTAATGCTGGGAAACTGCAGCTCCCATCTTTACGGCCAATTCAGGCTATTTCTACAAGCCTTCTTGAAATATACACGATCTAGTAAAAAACCCAGAATATACCTGAACTATATAAATTTGCACTTTATCATTATATAATGCACTTTATCCACGGTACATTAGGTCTGTTCAGATCATAGTAGAGATGCGCAATCTGCCCTCAAAATTTTTTTTCTCTGAAGACAGAAGTGAGCACGTGGATCTCTATGAGAGGACAAGTACTCCCCAGTACCACAAAGTCACTGAAATCAGTACAGTCATTTCAGCAGCATGTCCTGTTACATTATTGCTCTTCACTTCTATTACAGAAATTTGTAGGCCTTCTTTATGACCATTTCCAAAAAAATAAAATCAATAAACACTTAAAAAGCTCTACTAATATCATCCATACATATATTTAAGTGGGTTTTTTAATATATATTACCTTTGCTGGCACAGCAATTTTTAAAAAATGCATTCTCAATGCAGGTCAACGCCATTGATTATGACAAACAACAAAATAGTAACAACAAAAATCCATATTAATTTCAAGCTCCATTAGAAACAGAAGGAAATATAATTAATGTTTGCCAAATAGAAAAGGACAATCTATACATGGGAAAATACCTTTTCAAGTTCATAAGGAATGCAAACAATGGATAGTACAAAGTCATGGACAGCACCTGTCAAACAATGCATCAGCATTTCCTTTTATGGAACAATAGGGTCTTATAAATTGATATAATAATTTCACTCTGACTGCTACTTGGCATATCAGATTAAGGTGCATTCTCACCTCAAAAAAATGTGCTGGTTGAAAAATAAAAGTTCATTTACAAAAGTCCATCAGATTTTTGGTATGTGAATTCTATCTCAATAAAGCTATTAAAATAAATGAAAAAGAGTCCATCAGATAGTATACCTGGCTTTTCTAAAAACAAATATCTGAACATGTCCATGTTTACTCTTCTTAGATAACCAAAAAACTATAAGAAGAATTAAAAGGAGGACCACTCCATGCCTTAGGGTGTGAACTGGCCTGGCTCTCACACTTGGCTACTAAACAAGAACTCAGACAAGGACATGATACTACCACGAGTATAGGAAGTATAGGTCATCTGAACCATACAATACAACTTAAAACCTCCAATCCCTATCAATAAACTAGAGCCATCTCAGATCAGACCAAAGCCTCAGTCTTTTAGACCAAATCTAACTGTTCTCCTTTAAGCCTTTGCTAGTAAGAAGATGAAGTCGACAGAGGATTTATTTCATAAGTCTTAAACCTTTACTTCAGGTCTAGATGACTGATTCCCAATTAACCAGAAGTTATCTTGGAGTGCCCATTTTGTATTTTTGAAGCTATTCTGGAAAAGCCCCAATTAAGCGGTAAAATTTTGAAATGGAAGCATCTTTAAATCTCAAAGTTCAAAGATTTCCTAGCTGTATAGGACCCAAACTCTTTGCATGCTCATTCCAAATTAAGAAATTCTCTTTGATGTGACTGAGCATGCATTGCTAGGAAACCATCCAACGGGGGTGCTGAAGGAGGGTGTTCTTCCATTAAGTGGGTTAGACAAGATGATCATTACAAGTCAATACATTTATAAATCTGTCATATCTCCAGGCAAAAAATGGAGTATCACATCACCGGAAATGCATGAAGGGCATCACTAAATGTTGCCAAGTATTCTAAATAGGTATTCCAAGAATGTCAAAAAAATTAAAAAGCAGTTAGTTTTTCAAATAAACAATTTCTTCGGTATTTTGAACATTAAAAACACTCAAGCCTCTCAACATGAATGAAAAAAACACTCAAGCAACCAAACAAAGAAAAAATTTCAGCAAGTGCCATTTCTTTCCACACTATTACAGATACTCTCAAAATACGGTGTTTATTCAAATTATTTGAGCTCTGTCCTATGAACTCCATCTCATCCCTGTTATAGGTATTTGTTAACACAGAGCACTGAGCAGTTACAATGGAAGGGAAGGCCTAAAATTAAAGGAAAAAAAAAAAAAGCATGCATGCCATTTTAAGATTACATAGAAATGAGAAGGCATCTATAAGTTGATAGGCAAATATGATTTAGCATATAAAACTGGAGAAAACAGAATTTCCATACTTTAGGAACATACTGCTAACAGGAAAAATTTTATCTATATTCGACTCTCAACTCAAGGTAAAGTTTTAGGTTTCTAAATTGGAATAAACACAACAGAAATGTAGTCACTAGATGAACTAAAACAGTTCTTGGGAAAGGTAGGGGAGTAGAGAGTATTAATTCAAATTGAGCCCAAATAATAACAGGATTTGCCTTTGCAGGACCCGTATCTTTTCATTTCAAAGGTAAATCAGTGATAAAAATGGTGCCCCACTGTCCCCTCACTCTAATGCAAATGCGGTGTTCCAATTCCCCAAAACTAAGTGAGCTATGTTTTCCTCAACAATTTTCTATCAGCTTCTGATTAGATTGAAAAAGCTATCAACTGCTGGTAGCATGTTTGGTTGAATGAGACTGGAGTGCTCTATTAGACCATTTCCTGGTGCCACTAATGCAGCCAAATACTTCTTGGAAATCATCGAGTAGGTTTCAGTAAATAGTATTCTAAGTTTTCTCCAGCTCTTTGCCAACCAATACAAGCAAGATGTAAAAAAGAAACGTGGAAGATGAATAGTAAAATTATTTGAAACCTAGTAAAGAAAGCAAAAGAAACTTACAACTAATGTCTCTTTGCCTTGGATTAAGCCCAAGGAAGGAAAAGAAATCTGTTATAATTACAATAATCTAAAAAGTACAGGTTGGAATTGCGTTCTTAAATTCAGCCACACAGAGCTCTGTGAAAATAACCCAGTGTTCCCCACTATACTGTCAAAGCTGAGTCTCCTGTTCTCTCAATACCTGAGGAAGAAGAAAATTAATAAAGAAAACTAGAATTCCTAAATTAGCTGGTCAACAGAGGTCCAATGCCTTCGGCCTGGGTTACATGCTCAGGGTTCCACCTGCACATGGCAGTCCTTACCTGAATGTCTGTGTCCTTCACAGGCTCAAGAGGCTCAAAGGTGGTGGCTGCACTCAGACTCTCCAATCGCTGGGAGATGTGGGATATGTCAAGTCCCCGAGACCCAAGGAGAACTGACCTACATGAGGATATAGAGCAGGGAGACAAAAGTGAGGGAAAAAGTAGGATTAGGACACCTAATATGCTTCATAAAATACTGGAGAGTATTTTTTACTCAAAATTTCCTATATACTGCTCAGACACTTTTTTAAGGCTGTTTTATATCTTTCCATAAAGATTATCACCTGGAGTAACAGACATAACACTGCAGTTGGCAGTAACAAAGATTCGAGTTCTCATCATGCCTGAATTAGAGGGCCTTATCTAGAATAAAATGATAATACTAAGGGATAGACTATTCCAAACACTTTATAGTAAAAAAAAAAAAAAAATCCATGAGGTTGATGCTATTATTCATTCCCATTTTATAGATGGGGAATTAAGGTATAGAGGGTAACTGACATGTCCAAAGTCACATAGCCAGGAAGTGGCAGAGCCAGGTCATCTAGTTCTGGAGCACAACTCTAAACCACCATCCTATACTGATAGTCCCTGTAAAGACAGATACAATAAACACAACATTACAGAAGCTTCAGGGTAACCTAGTCCAAACTTCTTTCATTAGCTGAGGAAACTAAAAGTCTAGGGCAATCAAACCAGAATCCAAGGCCAGTTCTCTCTGGCTTCCCTTCAAAAGCCAATTGCCACATCTAGCACAACTTAAAGTTCCCTCTCTGCTGCCCAACACAGTAACATAGGAGGCTGTTATCAGACCAATAAATGCTTTTCAAGAGAAATGGGAATGATACAGCCAGCTTTAGTTCTACTCGTCTGGGCAACATAACAATGGAAAAGTTAAAAAAAAAATTCTCACTAATATTTAGAATATTCTCTAGAATAAAGATACTCAGGGGAATTAGATTAATTTTTAGATTGTTTTTAGGTTATAATTTGTTGTCAAAAACTCCCCCTGACAAAGTCTGTATTCACTCTGAGTAACTTAGAAGAAGCTAGAGCATTTGGCAGCACATGTAACCCTAACATCTATGGGTATAACACCCAAGGTTTTCAATCCTGAACTAACAGACTTGCCGGAGAAGAGAAAGGATTTCCCGTGTTTAGTTCTATCCTAATAAATACTACAGACAACAGATTATGTTCACCCAGAGGGTTCCTCCTGTAGATTTTTGTGTCCTCCAGGTCAACTATGATGCCATCCCTGGGGCTGCCCTTCCAGGCTGCCATGTCAGATAGACAATCTTGCCTCTCTCTTCTAACAATCCTTCACAGTTAACTCTTTAAAACAGTGGTTCTCAACACTGGTTGCACATTAGAATAATCACCTAGACAACTTTTCTCCCAATGATTTTGATCAGTCTTGGGTGAAGCCTGAGCATGGGTGTTAGTACAATGTCCTCCCTCCTTTTTTCTTAACAGCTTTACTGGGATATTAATCCACATACCATACAATTCACCATTTTTAAAGAGATGGGGTCTTGCTATGTTGCCAGCCTGGACTCGAGCTCCTGAGCTCAAGCCATCTTCCTGTCTTAGCCTCCCGAGTAGCTAGGACTACAGGCACGTGCCACCATGCCTGGCTTTAAATTGATCATTTAAAGTGTACAATTCAATGATTTTTATTAATAGTATATTCATAGAGTTGTACAACCATCACCACAATCAATTTTAGAATATTTCCCTCAGCCCCAAAATAAATCCCTACCCATGAACAGTGATTCTCCACTTACTCCAAAACCTCCTCCTTGTCCTGTGGCAACCATTAATCTACTTTCTGTCTCTCTAGATTTGTCTATTCTGGACATTGCTCTAAATGTAATCATACCAACAGATAATCTTTTATGACTGGCTTCTTTCGCTTAGCATAATGCTTTCAAGTTTCATCTGTGTTGAAGCATGCATGAATACTCTTTTATTCCTTTCTATTGCCAAATAGTATTCCATTGTATGGACATACCACATTTTATGTATCCATTCATCAGTTGATGGGCATTTGGGTAGTTTCCACTTTTTGGCTATCATGAAAAATGCTGCTACGAACATTCATGCACAAGCTTTTGTGTAGACAAACGTTTTCATCTCTTGGGTATATACCTAGGAAGGAAATTGCCAGGTCACGTAGTAACTCCATATTTAACCTTTTGAGGAACTGTCGAACTATTTTCCAATGTGGATGAACCACTATACATTCCCCTCAACAGTGCATGAGGGTCTCAATTTTTTCCACATCCTCACCAACATTAGATATTATGTCTTTTTGTTTACAGCTATCTCATCGTGGTTTTGATATGCATTTCCTTGAAGTCTAAGGATGGGAGCATCTTTTCTTTTTTTTATATTATTATTATTATTTTTTTAGAGACAGGATCTTTGTCACCCAGGTTGGAGTGCAGTGATTTGATACAGCTTGCTGTAACCTTGAACTCAAGCAATCCTCTTGTCTCAGCCTCCCAAGTAGCTAGGACCACAGGCACACACCACCATGCCAGCTAATTTTTAAAAATATTTTCTAGAGACGGGGTCTCACTATGTTGCTCAAGCTGGTCTCAAACTCCTGGCCTCAAGCGATCCTCCTGCCTCGGCCTCTCAAAGCGCTGGGATTATAGGTGTTCGTACCCAGCCATGACAGCATCTTTTCATCTGTTTATTGGACAAAGATCTTTTGTCCATTTTTTAATTAGTTTATTTGTCTTATTGAGTTCTAAGAGTTTTTTACATATTTTGTATACAAGTCCCTTAGTGCTGCAGTCCACCTCGCCCACCCACCCCTGCCACAGCAGGAGGTGAGCAGCAGGTGAGTTAGCTAAGCTTCATCTGTATTTACAGCTGCTTCCCATCCTCACATCACTACCTAAGCTCCGCCTCCTGTCAGATCAGCGGAGGCATTGGTTGCAGGAAAACAAGCTCAGGGCTCCCACTGATTCTGCATTATGGTGAGTTATACAATTATTTCAGTATACATTACAATGTAATAATAATAAAGTACACAATAAATGTAATGTGCTTCCATCATCCCAAAACCATACTCCCTGCCCCCCATCTGTGGAAAAACTGTCTCCAATGAAACCAGTTCCTGGTGCCAAAAAGGTTGGGGACTGTTGCATAGCAGACATACAATTTGCAAATATTTTCTCCCATTCTGTGGGTTGTTTCTTCACTTTCTTGATTGTAACTTTTGAAGCATAAAATTTATCATTTTGATGAAGTTCAACTGATCTATTTTTGATTCTGTCACTTATGCTTTTGGTGTCACATCTAAGAAGGCTCTGCCTAACCTAAGGTCAGGAAGACTTAACATCTCTATTCTCTTCTAAGAGTTTCATAGTTTTAGCCCTTACATGTAGGCCTGTAATCCATTTGAAGTTAATGCTGGTGCACGGTGTGAGGTAGGTGTCCAACGTCATACTTTTGCATACAGATATTTAGTTGTCCCAGCATCCTTTGTTGAAAAGACTGTTCTTTTTACCCTGAATGGTTTTAGCACCCTTGTCGAAAACATACACATGGGTTTATTTCTGGACTCATAATTCTATTACATAGATCTATATGTCTATCCTTATGCCAGTACAACACAGTCTCGATTACTGTAACTTTGTAGTAAGTTTTGAAATTGCAAGTGAGTCTTCCAACTTTCCTCTGCTTTTTAAAGATTGTTTAATCTATACTGGGTCCCTTACATCTCCAAATGGATTTTAGGATCAACTTGTCACTTTCTACAAAAAAGCCCAGCTGGGATTTTGATAGAGACTGTGTTGAACCTGTAGATCAATTTAGGGAGTATTAGCATTTTAATATTAAGTCTTCTGATCTATGAACATGGTTTGCCTGTCACCTGCTTTCTTAAAGAAATCGTGAAGTCCTAAACACTCTTCTCCATCTTGCATTTTTTTACTTAATAATGTGTCCTGGAATCACTCCATGGTAGCTTACATTCTCTTTCCTTTGTGCTACTGAAAAGTACTGCACTATACGGACATACCACATTTATTCGACCAGCCCCCTATTGATGGACACTTCACTTATTTTCTATTTTTGCTATTACAAATAATGCCGCAATGCATATCTCTGTGCACAAGTCTTTTTGTATTTTTGCCAGTATATCTTTGAGATAGATCCCTAGAAGTGGCACTGCTAGGATCGCTGGGTCAATTTTGCTAGCTATGTCCAGATTCTGTCCCACAGTGCTCTATCTCCACCAGTGATACATGAGAATGTATCCAGTGCCCAAATAATTTTAATGTGTACCAGGGTTGAGAACCTCGGAATTTAAAAATTAGCTATTAGAAGTATTAGATGAGAGGAAAAGAAGTCATTTTATCAAAAAGATACCTGCACATGTTTATTGCAGCACAATTCACAATTGCAAAAATGTGGAATCAACCTGAGTGCCCACCAATTCATGAGTGGATTAACAAAATGTTGTATATATATATATATACACACCATGGAGTACTACTTAGTCATAAAAAGGAATGAATTGTCTTTTGTAACAATTTGGATGGAACTGGAGACCATTATCCTACGTGAAATATCTCAAGAATGGAAAAACAAACACCACATGTACTCTTTATTAATTTGGAACTAACTCATGGGCACACATGGGCACAGAAAGAAGTAAAAATCACTGGAAATCAAAAGAGAGGATGGGAGAGGAGGGAAGGAGTAAAAACCTACCTAACAGGTATAATGAATACTATTCAGGGGATGGGCACACTTATAACCCTGACTAAAGCATTATAAAAGCCATCCGTGTAACAAAAACATTTGTACCCCCTTAATATTTTGAAATTAAAAAAAAGTATTATTAGAAGAGAAAGGTCATCTAAGTGGGTAGCACCTGCATAACATGCACCTTAATGTATGTTATGTGTACTCTTTATGGGTGAAAAATGTAATTGTTCAGTGCATGGCTTATTCAGTACATATGCAGAAACCCTGATGGGAAGAGGGGAGAAAAAGATTGATGAAGGAGGTAGGGAATCTAGGGCAGGGATGGTTTTACAACTACAGGCTGTACCAGAAACTTTCAGTTCTTAAGGGTAGAAAATCCCAAAGGTTCCTGCCTTCTACCTGCCTCAATTCCTGAAAGCCAGGCAGCCCTTCCTGAGCAGTAAGACACTGAAGCTACAGTCAAACACTGCAGTCCTGGAAGAGAAGGAGGACAAGGACTACTCCCGGTATATGTGGGGAGGAGAAAGAATGCCAGGAGGCCTGGGTTCAAGTCTCACCTGTCACTCATGCACAGAAAATCTTGCAGATATCACTTTTCCCAGTCTCAGCTTTCTCCTCTGTTAAATGTGGTGAAAAATCCCTGCATCACTCACCTCTCAGGCTTTGCAGACCACATGAGGAGAAGACCTATAACATCTTTGGGAACTGAAAAATGACATATAAATGTAAGGGATTCTTACAAAATTGGATTTGAATTCTGGTTTAGCCATTTACTGTCTCACTTTCCTTAATTATAAATATAGATAACACATATTTTGCAGGGTTATTTTAAGAAGAAATTATATAATGCATGTAAAGTGTGTGGTACAGTGCCTAACAAATAGTAAGTGCTTAAAAAGATAGCTTAGTAGTATTTTCACAAGTTATCATTTGTTTTTTGGGCAGATAAATGTTTGTGTGTGCTTTGCACGAATATGGAGAAAAGAGCAAAAGAATAAACAAATTAATAACATTGGTTACCTTGATAGATAAAGCTAGGTAGAGAGAATGACTACTGGCTTTTTCTCTGTACACCTCTAGGTTCTCTGGTTTCACAGTGTGAATGGAAGAATGCAGTTAGGAATTTCTGATGGGAAAAGAGGAGTATGCAATGGATAATGGGCACCCAGGGAGGGCTTCACAGATACTGACAGTATTCTATGTCTTAACTGGGCAATGTGCACAAGGGTATTTGTTCATTTTATTATTATCATTTACATCAGGAATCAGCAAACTTTCTCTGCAAAAGACTTACAGTAAATGTTTCAGGCTCTGCAGACCGTATGATCTCTGTTGCAACTACTCATCTCTGCTACCGTAGCACAAAGGCGGCACAGACAATACAAATAAGCATGGCTTCCTTCCAGTAAAACTTTAACAAGCAGCAGCAGGATGAATGTGGCTCATGGGCTGCAAACCTCTGATTTGCACCTTAATGTATGTTATGTGTACTCTTTATGGGTGAAAAATGTAACAATTTGAAAAGATCAAACACACACGTGCAAAAAAAACAACAAATCCGTTCACTAAATCTAAAAATCCAACACAGTGTATTTAAACAAATTCAGCACAAAACAATCTTAAATCCACGATCTAAACTAAAATGTAAAAGACAGAATTTTCTTTCAAAACTTATTTCATGCAAGAAAATTTTTCCTACTCAGTTCTCTCTCCTGCCCTTATCCTGTATGTCCTAAAATATTCACATCACACTTTATGTCTCTGCCTATCAAGAAGATGGAAAAATACAGTCATCAGCCCTTTGGTTTCTTTTTAAGCACCTGCCCCACCCTATGCCCATTCTTTCAATGTTCCAACTTCCTCCTCCCTAAAATAATGAATTTAAGGTAGAAAGAAATGAGAAAGAATGGAAATTTACAAGAAAGAGAGCATGACTGATAATTTTTATCAAGAAAACATTTTCCCTTTTTGCTCTTAATAGGCTGTAAAGCTGATGCAATTAAATTATAACTATAGCAACTCAGCTGGCATCACGGGCCTTTTGCTCCAGCAGCATCTCTGCACACAGCACAGAGCCTGTACGCTCAAGATTGGGGGTAACTGCAGGCAGCCAGGAGCAGCAGTTAAGGAGCCTGCAGGGAGGGCAAGTTAGCAGCAATGTCTAAAGGCTGGTTGGGTGTTAGGAAGCTGTGCAGGGGAGCAGCTGGCTGCATTTAGCTGCAAGGCTGGAGGACAAAAAAAATCCCTGCCAGGGTTCCTCTAACCTGCCTTTACTAATGTCACCAGAACCAAAACCAACGACATATTTTTAAAAAATAACATTTGATGGGGGGACTACAAAAGAACATCCTTACTGATTGAACAGAGCAGCCAAACCATTCAATGCTCAAGATTAGCCAGAAAAAAAAAATGTGGCTCACTCTTACATTATACTAACTCCTGTGACATTAAGTACCTATAGCAGACGACGTCCCCATGTTATAACCAGCACTTAGTGCTTTCTCAGTTCAAGAAATGAAGACTGAGGAGATGACTGACAATTTCCCATATCTCCTGCACAGAAACTCAGTGACTTTCCAGACCCACCAAAGACACAAGTGGCAGCTCCCCACTCTGTCCTCCCACGGCCATGGCCCTTCCATCAGGGTTACATGCGCTCCGGAGTCAGCCTCGCTGGGTTTCAATCCTGACTCACCACTCATCGGCTGTGTGGCCTGAGAGAGTTACTTGCCCTCTCTGAGCCTTAGTTGCTCAACTGTAATATGGGGATTATAGCTCTAATGCTGGTTGTGAGGATTGAGCAAAATCTTAAATCCAGCCAAGTTTCTGACACACAGTAACCAGTAAATCACATTTTTCTTATGGAAAGCAGCATGGTTTTTTGCTCTCCCACTCCCCACACTATAATCTCCTTGAGGGCAAAGACCATGTCTAATTCACAGTTGCAGCCCCGAAGATGGTCCAGGACTGGTACAGCGAAGACCCTAAATACACATTTGTGGACTCAATAGCCCAACTGATGCTATGCGGCAGAGCGGCTGCTGGCCCAGGCAGGCAGCACTTTTCCTCAGCTGCACTCTGTTGGGGCTCACCCACTTCCCTATTCCGCAATCAGCCAGGAAGCTATTTCCAAGGCTTTTTAGAGGCAGCCTCTGGGGTCACTGACAAGAAGCAGACAGAATCGCTCCTCACTTGGATGGCTTCTTATCACTGACTGCTCATTCATTTCTTCCAAGTGCTCTTAAAACTTGTTCTTTGGCTTTGATGGTAAGACTTTTCTGTGTGGCCCGTATTTACTAACAGACTTAGGGGAGCCATTTTATGACCCAATAGTCAGCAAACTCAAGCACGAACTACTGTGACTAGTTTCTGCATAATGGAGATCTTCCACCTCTCCCACCCTGTGATCATCTCTGCCTGCAATATGGGCTCATAGCTTGATCAGGCAGACAGGCTGGAAAACATGAAAGGCAGGCAAACAAACCAAGGCTGCTGACCTGTTTACAAAACCTTTCTGAGTTCCCAGAAATCTGGCTTGTGACTGTCATTCACAGACTGCATCTGAATTCAAGGCAGGAAAGAAGAAGCAGATCCTGCCCCCGAGCCACCCAGTACCAATGCTGCCTCCCTACCAGTACTCACGCCTTGACATCTGCTGTCTCCTGGGACGTGCGTGTGAGGGTACGGGAACGCAGGCGCTCGCCCGCCTGCTGGATCTCCTGTAAGTTCCGTTCCACATGGGGAAGCTCTGAGATGCCCTCAGTCTCTGCAGCAAGCTGTTCAGCTTGCTGAAGGAGCTCACCAAACCCTTCAGTATCCATTGGAGATGCAGATCCTAGATGGGGGAGAAAAAAAAAAGGGATCTAAATCAAGGGAAAGACAGGCTTCAAACACTGCCTGAATCTGTTACAAGCTTAATGAAACAGTAGAACTTTTTGTAAACAGACAAGGAGACAGCTCATCAACAAGCAGGATTTGTTCCTGAACATAGCCCAAGAACAGGCTTGACAGAGAAAATGAGTCAGACTGTGAAGAAACAGATCATTTCTGTGCATACTGACAGCCCCAAGATTGATTTCTGCCACCAGAATAAATGCAAAGACATCACGCCACAGACCAGAATTCCTGCCTCGTTCCACAGACCCAAAGCAGATAAGGAAATGGAAGCCACTGCGCTACCTCTAGGAGGTTTAAAGAACAAGCAACCTGCACCTCCTATTCCTCCCCCATCTCAGGAAAACATTACCACCTGAAAAGTGCTGAGCAACTTATAAGACCTTATCTCATATGATCCTCATGCAACTCCGTGAGGCTCCTGCGTAGACAGAAGCAGCAACTCCAGTCTACAGAAGCTCAGTTACATGCCCAGAATACTCTCTGCTGTAATTTGGCTGAAAGGAGACCAGAACACAGGTCTGAATAACCACCAACTCTCCTCCCTCCTCAGTGTTATTCTAACACACCTGCTCCTTCACTAGCAGAAAAGACATTCTTTTATTCACGTCCAGGTCTCCATTCACACATTCTTTAGCTTATAAGGTTACTGAGGGGAGCGATCTGTGTCTGCCTGTTATACATGACATTCAGGACATTAGACTTAATTATTACTATACCTACCACTTTTAGAAATATCATTACTGCTAATTATACTAATATAAATTACAGCTGGCTTCTAGACCATGACTAGTTTTAGCAAAACCACCTGTTTCTCCAACAATCGATCGGGAAAAGCCCTATGAAGTGTTGACATTTAACAGACATTACACATTTATGACTCTCATATATACTGTACCATCTCTGTATAAGGTTCTTGACCGAGAGAATGTTTTTAACTCCTACCACTATTTAAATCAACAGAAGATAAAAAGTATCGCCATCATAAAAAAAACTTTACATGGCTAAAAGGTTAAGAACAAAATTATTTTTAAAAAAGAATAAAATCCTTTAAATAGTAGCTCTTGATTATGCTTTTCTTCTTTGTTTTAATCCCACAGCTTCTAATGCACATATGAAATCCCACTGGTTTAGAACTATAGCTATATTATCATAATATATAATTACATCTTAGCTTCAACACAGGTTAATGTTAAAAGGACACTGTCACCACCATAAATCCACAGCAGGAGAATAAGGACTTTTTAAATGAGCATTAAAGGACATTAACTTTAAAGGCAAAGGCACAAAGTTAAAAAACAAAAATAGCTCAGCTGGAGTAAACATGAAAACACTGGTATACTTTATGAAGTTCCAAACTGACTTTAATCTTTAATAAAAATTCATATACGTAATAACTCTTAAAAAATATAGAAAATCGTTGTAATTTTTTTTGACCCAACACACAATCAGGCTGTAAGAGGCAATCGGTACATGTGGGACGTGGGGATGGGAGAACTAGGAAGGTATTCTCCAGGACAGAAGAAGAAACAGAAGAGTACTGGGGGGAGGAGTATTTTTAAACAACTGCTCCTGCCTGATGGAGAAATGTTTTTCCTCAGAAATATTCAAGGCCAATGACATCCTTCTAACTACAAGAAACATGGTCACTCACCAGAAAGAGGAAAGAAAACCAAAATGCTGCCTCCCCACTCCAATTTTTTTTTTTTACTCTAAGATAAAAATCATTTTTCTAACAGAGCCAAGGAAAAAGAAATACTAAAGAAATACTTTTTTCTTTCATGAGGAAACTTTGGAAATTCCTAAATAAAGAACTGAATGAAACAGAACTTTTCTAGGTTTCTATGATTAAAAAGATGAAGAAAGAAAAAGGAAAAATGAAAGATGTAACATCTAACATTTCATTCCCATGTCAGACAAATTCAGACAAAGGAAATGTTCAACTTCTCAAACAACCAGCAATGAATTTAAGTATAAGTAACAAATGCAAAATAAACTCATGATTTACTTTAACATCGTCCAATAAAGATTTTTTAAAAGTTAATTATGCAGAATTATTTTGACCATGGTGAAATAAAGGCTGCATCTCTAACAACATCCTAAAGTTAATATGCCCAAAACTGAGCTCTAACTTTTCATATCCGAAACCCGCCCCTTGGTCTTCTCAGTGTGTGGAGACTCCATTATTCAGCTGCGTGGGCCAAAACCCTTGGAGGCCCCCTGACTCATACCCCACATCCAACCAGCCAATAAAGCCTTTCAAATCCACCTTCAAAATGCATCCAGAATCTGCCTCTTCCCACCATCTCCACCTAGCCACCTCCCCCCATCCTCACCTCCTCCCCCGACTCCCTCAGCAGCCTCCCTCCCTGACCCCCCTGCTTCGCCCTTGCCTCCTACAGTCTGCTCTGTCTGCAGCAACCCAGCAACCAGTGATCCTTTTAAGGTCAGTCAGATCACCTCCCTCCTCTGCTTAAAGCTCTTTCTTACACAGAGTGCAGCCCAACAGAAGGGGCACCTCCAGCCCCATCCCCACTCCTTTCCTGGGCTCTAGCCACCCTGGAGCCTCCTTGCTGGCTCCCAGGGGATCAAGCACATTCCTGCCCCAGAGCCTTTAGCACACCTGCTTCCTATTCTGAACTGCTCCTCCCCCAGATAGCATGGCTGATTGTCCACCTCTGTTTCAGCTCAACAGTCACCTCATCTTTGGGGCCAACCTAGAATGCTGCTATTTAAAAGTGCGACCTACCCCCACCTGCAACACTCCCCCATTTCCCCAACAGTCGGTCACCTCTATAAGAATACAAGCTGCACAACGACAGTGTTTTTTCACTGATATACCCCAAGCTGCTACAACAGTGCCTGGCACATAGTAGGTGCTCATTTGTTGAATGAATAAGAGTTTTATTTTTCCTTTGGTGGAGAGTCTACCCTTATCAAAGGCTTCCTGCACTTCCCTGCCAAATTGGCACCCAGTGGCAAACAGAGACCTGAGCAAAAACATCCCCTTCTGACTACCAACTGATACTTAACATTTCTGAGGCTGCACAACATAAGGCAGTGACAGCGTAAATGGCATGAATTCAGATCACATGTGGACCAGACTAGTGCTTTTGCTCTAAGTACTGAGACCAAAAACCAGCAGTATTTTAGAAGAAACAGCCAAGTTTTAAGGTAAACAGAATTCTAAACCAAAAGAATAAACAAATACATATAGAAAGAGTTTTGCTATATAACTGCAGGGTAAGAGTACAAAGAAAATAAGCTTGTTCCATGTCTGCACAGAAGAAAAGAGAGATGTATATAATACCATATTTGGGAAAAACTGGATCTTTCCTGTATTAAAATTCAACCAGTGGAAATTAGTTTCACAAAGAAGATTTATCAAAGTTCCCGAATCTACATTTTGATGTAATCATCATCCCATTTCATTAAATGTTTTAATTTATGGTTGATTTTATAAATTTAAGGACAATTTTTATCCCCTCCACAAAATATCTATTTAGCCATAGAATATAGAGGTTAAACCACTGAATCAGTTTTGACCCGATACTGAAAACCTGATCATGAAAATAACCTCACTAGCTTTGTCTAATACAGAGAACTAAAATGATCTGGGTGCGGCGGTGGGGGAGGACTGTAGTCCACGCTGTGTGCTGGGAAAATCTGGCCATCAAAGACTGGATGCAGCTGCACCCTTGGGGACTATGAAGGAGGGAGCTAGGAAGAATCTACACTGAGAACTCACACAAGCAGGACATGGAGAGTCAATGCAGCCAAACTAGGGCTGGACAGGAAAAGGCCAGCAAGGACACACTAGCAGCGCACTAACTCCTCCATGTTAGCAATGGCCCAGCCTTTCAGCATGATCAGATCCTGAGAAGCCTTCCCCAACACTGACAGGACTTCAGAGAGCACAGCAGGGTACCAGAGTCCTGAGCAACAAATTACTCTCCCTGTAAGTAGGACGTGGCAGAAGTCCTACTGAGCCTCCACATACCTCAGTAGGTCTGAGAGCCTTAAAATGAACGGCAAACTTATCGCTGCTGTTAGAAGGCAGCATTGGTCATTCTTGTGCGGGGAAGGACAGAGGGGAATGATGAGAAAGGCTTCAAAGGGGCTGGCAATTTTTTATCTGAGTGTTAGTTGACAGTGTGTTCACTTTGAGAAAATTCATTGATCTTAGACTCTTAACGATTTGTGCACTTTTCTGATTCTACATCATACTTCAATTAAAAGCCCCTCCCACAAAAAAAAAAGGACAACGATCCACTGTTTTTCAGAGGATACAGTAGGACACCCTACCATGCTAAAAATGAGAAATGCTATTAGTTGAACGTTCCCATGATCTAGATCTCTTCCCTAACCTAGAGTATGCTGAGCAAATTACCTAAAGGAAAAAATTCAAGCCCACAGTTTTAGAGAGAAAGCTCCTACCTAGAGCTAAACCAAGGGCTGGCTAAACTTCCATTTTTCCTCATACTGGTCTACATTCACCTGTCATTCAGTGTCTAAAAAACGTGCCCCTTTGGGACACATCAAACACGCATAAATGAGAAAAACAAAAATCCCCAAACCACATATAAGGTGAAATGAACTAAATACAAAGGCAGAGCAAAAATGCATCAAATAATTTCACTTCATTTGCTATTAACATGTGAGTCTTAATTATGAAAAATATGGTCATTTCCACATTCTGAATACAATCATGTTAAATATTTAATCAAGCCAGAAAAGAATAGATACTTAAATATTCCAACTGCTGAGTACCTCTAAACCATTTTAAATCAGTATTCTCAAAGAGTGGTCCCTTCAGGACTTTGCAGATGGTCTGAATCTGAGTCTCTTATAATATTCATGCTTATTTTATATTCATGCTTCATTTTATATTTTAATATAAAATGTCCACGTATCTGTTTTCTGGTACTAATTATTAGCTCATTAGTTTCTTTTCTTTTACTTTCAAAACATCAGCCACAACAAGTATTACAGAATAACTCGTTGTGAACTCCCAAGCTGAGGAACCATTGAGTCATCCCAGAAATGGCTGTTCCTTACTACTTCTCTTGACTTAAGCCTATATTACTCCCAGGATATACTCCAGAAAATCAGAGCCTTCAGAGCCTCAAAGCTGACAAAGGGGAAAGAAACTATGAAAGCCTTAGGGCCACCCACCCTAGACCTGTCTTCTGCCAAACCCTTGCCCAGTTTCTAGGACAAGGGTCAGCAAATTTTTTCTATAAAGAGACAGACAGTGAATATTTTAGGTTTTGTGGGCCAGTCTCTGTCACAACTATTCAACTCTGCCATTGCAGCTTGAAAGCAGCCATAGAAAATACGTAAACAAATGAGCATGGCTGCACGCCAATAAAACTTTAATCATAGACACTAAAATTTGAATTTCATAAAATTTTCACGTGGTCACGAAATATTCTTCTTTGGATTTTTTTTTTCCAACGATTTAAAGATCTAAAAACTCGGCCAGGCGTTGTGGCTCATGCCTGTAATTCTAGCTCTCTGGGAGGCCGAGGCGGGCAGATTGTTTGAGCTCAGGAGTTCGAAACCAGCCTGAGCAAGAGCAAGACCCTGTCTCTACTAAAAATAAAAAGAAATTAATTGGACAACTAAAAATATATAGAAAAAAATTAGCCGGGCATGGTGGCACATGCCTGTAGTCCCAGCTACTCGGGAGGCTGAGGCAGTAGGATCGCTTGAGCCCAGGAGTTTGAGGTTGCTGTGAGCTAGGCTGATGCCATGGCACTC